>SJYQ01002404.1:1926288-1963162 GCA_006410935.1 Redunca redunca
CTATTATGTGTGAGACTCTGTGCCAGATACTTGGATATAGAAATGAATGAGATGTGAACTTTGTGGTAAGGGCTTCTGTCTTTTAAAAATCACTAAAGGTCAGAGAGAGAAGTGTGAAGTACCATGTAAGTATCCCATTCTGTAGTCTGGGTGAGAAGGCTACTGTCAGATTTGAAGGTTTATCATGTGGAAGGGATAGCATATTAAAAAGCAGAGACATCACTTGCTGACAAAGGTCCATATAGTCGAGGCTATGGTTTTTCCTGTGGTCATGTATGGATGTGAGAGCTGAACCACAAAGAAGGCTGAGCACCAAAGAATTGATGCTTTTGAACTGTGGTGTTGGGGAAGACAACACCCTTGAGAGTGAGAGCCCCTTGGACTGCAAGGAGATCAAACCAGTCCATTCTAAAGAAAATCAGTCTTGAATATTCATTGGAAGGACTGACGCTGAAGCTGAAGTTCCAATACTTTGGCCACCTGATGCGAAGAGCAAACTCATTGGAAAAGACCCTGATGCTGGGAAAGATTGAAGGCAGGAAGAGAAGGAGACAACAGAGGATGAGATAGCTGGATGGCATCACCAACTCAAAGGACATGAGTTTGAGCAAGCTCTGGGATTTGGTGAAGGACAAGGGAGCCTGGAGTGCTGCAGTCCATGGGGCTGAAAAGAGTTGGACACGACTTAGAGGCTGAACAACAACAACACGTAGAAGGGACAGAAGCCATGTCCTCTGTGATCCAGAGACAGAAGTAAGGAAATGGATGACTGTTTCAGGAGAGTTAACTTCAGCTCCACATGGGGAATAATTTTCCTGTGATCAGAGCTGCCTAGCTGGGACATAAATAGTCACTGGCTTCTTCAAAGTGGGTATTGGAAAACCATCTGTGAGGGACATGGCAAGAGGGATTACCACATTTAGGGGGAGGTGGAGCTCCATTTCTTCTGACTTTAAGATTCACTGATTCACAAAAATACTTATCAATCAATATTTCACAACAATTTATGGACAAAAGTTATTTTATGCTAGACTCTGTGAAGGGTATAAAACACATAAGACAGGCTCAACATTCTTATAGAATAAGAAGAAAAGAATAAATATGAAGATTGACAGCTAGCATTTCTTGCAAGCTTACTATGTGTTCGACCTTATGTTAAGCACCTTCTATATATTACTTTATTTTGTCCTTAGAGCATCCTTGTGGTATAGGTACCATTATCCTCTCCATTTTATAGCTGGACCCAATGATATTTTAGCCCAGTGACCTTCCCAGGAAGAGGAGTACCATTGGAGGATAACTTGTTGGTTTTGCAGATTTTTAAATGTTTAGACAAAGTTCTCATGTGAGACTCCCTGGCTAATATGCACTCAGGTCTCAAATCTTGCTTCAGTATCACTTCCTGCAGATAATCTGCTCAACTTCCATAGATTAAGCCAGGTTTCTTGACCATCTGATCCCACAATACCTTGTGTCTCTCTTTCTTAGCTACTGTCATGAACTATTATAAGGAGAAGAAACAGTTTGACATCTCATTTAACAGAGATTCAATTTATTCAGCTGAAACTATGCCTCATCTTATTCTATAATGGCACAATGGTTACTGAATCCTAAATCTTCCTGGGGGTTTGCTCAGCCTGGGAGAGAAATATAAAATTTCAATTTTACCATAGCGTGCATGTGTCACACAAAAACTCAAAGGTTCTTTGGCCCACAGTGAGTGGCTTTAGGTTTGCATATAAAACCCTTCTTTCAATATCTCTGATCACCACTTTTTGCTGACTTCCTCCTCCACCCTGGCCCACCCTCATCATAAATGCCTAATGAGCCTTGCTGTTTCTCCTCTTCATTATTTTGCTCATTCTTCATTATTTTGCTCATACTGCCACCTCAGCCTGCATCTCTGTATCCTGCCTCTCTGCTGGGATAACTTTCAAGACATCGTCTTTCTCACGAGACCACCCCCTGCTTCATTTGAGCCCACACTGTATACCCCTCACGGAATTCTATAATAACAACTGCAACAATTGGTTTCACTTAAGCCTCTTTCTACTAGATGAGGGATAGCAATATTTTTTCTGGACTCAGATAGTAAATATTTTCAGTTCTGTGGCCCACACGGTTTCTATTATCTGCTTATCTCCACTGATGTAGCACAAAGCAGCCAGAGATGATATACAAATGAATGGACCTGGGTGTGTTTCAATAACACTTGATTTGGCAAAACAGGCTTTTGGCGAAATTTGGCCCAGGTTTGTTCTAGGTATATCTGTTCTAGTTTATCAGCTCTTCAGAATACTTACCATTATCTATTTATCTCTTTCTAGGTGCTATCCTCAGGGCTTCCTTGTAGCTCAGTTGATAAAGAATCTGCCTGCAATGTGGGAGACCAGGCTTCGATCCCTGGGTTGAGAAGACCCCCTGGAGAAGGAAATGGCAACCACTCCAGTATTCTTGCCTGGAGAATCCCATGGACAGAGGATCCTGGCAGACCACAGTCTATGGGGTCACAAGAGTCAGACACGACTTAGCAACTAAACCACCGCCACCATGGGTGCTATCCTAATACTTAGCACATGCTAGGTGTTCAGAAAGTGTTTGTTGACTGAACACATGATTCCAGTCCTGATAAAAACTAAGTCATGAGCTGACACAATTTCCTTCCTGACTAGTATTTGAAAATCCTAACACTCTTTCCATTTTGAGCTTCAGTTTATCACCTGGCAAAAGGAGGAGGTGGCAGTTACCTTGCATCACTCACAGGGATCTGATGAGGAAAAAAGTAATCTTGCACCTGGGCTAAACTTACATAAAATGGAGTACATACCTGAGAGAATTTTGTATCATTTGCTGTTGGGCCTGTAGCCAGTGAGGTCTTCACAAAATCTGTTAGTGGATGAGGAAATGTGCAAATGGGAGGTCTGAACTGGCAAATGGGACTGACAGAGGAAGACATGAGGAGCAGGCAGGAGAAGCATTTACATCCAGTGGCTGCACTGCCTCCAGCTCAGCAGCTGTTGGAGCTGTTGTGCAGCCTCATTGTCACCCCGATGTGGTGATCGCCCGAGTGGGAACTGATGTGGCCCCTCAGGCAGCAGGGCTGGGTGCTTCTCAGGGGTTGCCTTAAGCTGATCCGAGCCTGGGTCAAGCCTCAGTGAAGAGTTGTGCAAGACAGCAATGGTTGCTTGGGGAACTACGTCATTGGCAGATGGACATATCATAGATCAAGTTGCCTCGAGGACCTGCGTGTGTCCATGGCAAAGTGAATCTAAGGGAAATGTGAAGATCTGAGGCACCTGGTGAAAGGCACACAGGACAATTCAGAAGGCAAGGTAAACCAGGAAGAGATAGACAATAAGAATAGATCAATCACAAGTCATGAAATTGAAACTGTGATTAAAAATCTTCCAACAAAGAAGAGTCTGCGACCAGATGCTTTCACAGGCAAATTCCATCAAACATTTAGAGAAGAGCTAACACTTATCCTTCTCAAACTCTTCCAAACAACTGAAGAGGGAGGAATACTCCCAAACTCATTCTACAAGGCCACCATCACCCTGATACCAAAACCAGACAAAAATGTCACGCAAAAAAGAAAATTATAGAAGGTAAGGTGAGAATGTACCCAAATCAAAACAGAACCACTGTGAAAGAATCAGACCAGGAAAGATGGTACAATCTGTCTTCTGTTCTCTCTCCCTCTTACTGTGAAGAGCCCAAATGTAATCTACATTATTGGTACTTTAGATTGCCCATTATGTGGGTCAGTTACGCCCCAGTGGGCTATTACAGAAATCTGTCTCCATTTAGAACACTGCCTTTATCAGTAAGTTAATTCCAAGGTTTTCCCAGTTGATTTATAAATTAGTGGCTTAGTCAGTAAAGAATATACTTTCAATGCACGAGACCACCTGCAATGCAGGAAACTTGGGTTTGATCCCTGGGTCAAGAAGATCCCTGGAGAAGGAAATGGAAATCCCCTGGAAAAGATCCAGTATTCTTGCCTGGAGAGTCCCATGGACAGAGGAGCCAGGCATGCTACAGGCTATGGGGTTGCAAGAGTTGGACACGACTTAGCAACTAAACTACCAACCATCACCACCAGGTCAGCTTTACCCTATTTGGTATCTGTCTAGTTGATGTGTTTTGCCTTCTTTCTCTTTGTGAACACTTTGAATCCAGGTGGCCTGCCTGCCTGTGCCTTTTGCTTTGCTCTCTCTGTGGCTCTTAATACCAGCAGTACTAATGAATAGCGAAGAGGGCTTTTAAGATGATTTGGTGCCATGGACTCTGTTAGCAGAGGTTCTAATTTAGTGTGGGTAGGACATAGGCATCAGTATTTTTTTAAAAGCCCTCAGAGGGGATTATAATTTTTTTTGTAAGTTTAACACTTTAATGCAGTGGTTAGAGCTCAGGCATCTGGAAGAGACAAGGATGGTTTCATGTCCTCACTTCCCACTTAGAATTTGACCACGGGAAAGTGATCTAACCTGTTACATAGTTATTTCATCTTATTTAATGGGGTTAATAGTAGTCCCTTTCCTATATGAAGGACAGATTAAGATCGCATATAAACAGAACTTACAATAGCAAGTAGCACATAGTAGGTTAGTAATAAATAGCAAGTATGATGGCTATTGTAGTTTTTGTTCTTATTGTGGGGGTTATAATTCTTACTGTTGTTATGATTATGATTATAATGGTGATAATTGCCAGTAATATACACACTTTATTTGCGTACTTCTGGACCCCAGTGGTTACTGCCAGGCACAACAGAAAGCTAACTTTCTATTTTTGCTTTTCCATTCTATAGCAGGCTATGTAAGCAACTATAGAACAGGAGTCTAGAACTAGCATCAGAAGACCTATGTTATAGAGCCCCGTTCTGCCACATATTATTTATGTGATCTTAGGTAGCCTTCTAGTTTTCTCAGTTACGAAGGCAAACCAAATATATAAACACACAAAAGAGCAATACCATTCCCTGAGAGGGAAGACACTTAAACTTCTCTGTGCACATGCCATTCCACAAAGAAGATCTGTAACATCTTTCTTCCTGTAGTGTAATCCTTTTACTCCTCTAACAACAAGTCAAAATTCTGCCTTCTTGCTTAAGAACTTATGGAGGACATCAGTTTTACTTTTGTGTTTCCACAGTTACTACTGGTACTTCCATTTTACTTTGTCTTGCATTATAACTAGTTTTTTATTTCTATTCTCTCTTACTATGAGGTCACTAAAGCCAGAGAGCAATTTTTTTTTCACGTGTAGCCAGATATTTTCTAGAAATAAAACTTAGCATGTTAATTAGCCATAGCTGTATAACAAGCAAACTCAAAATCTCAGAGGCTACAAAATAAGCATTGATTCCTGATCATGCTCTACTGGTCAGCTGGAGAAGCCCTGCTTCAGGCTGTAGGTCTGTGGGTTGGCCAGGGCTGCTCGGCTTTATGTGTCTCTCATTCTTTATCTGGGACTGGTGGGTTGCTGGAGCATGTTCTTCTCATGATCATTGCAGAAGTGCAAGGGGAAAAGCTCAACCTTACAAGCCCATTTTAAGCCATTGTTCATGTTGTATCTATATTTATCATCAGCCAAAGCAAACCACACGGTCAAGAGCAAAGTCATCTACAATGAAAAGAACTAAAATTTACATGTGTGTAATAAGGTTGGAAAAGGAAGTAAAACGTAAATAAGCATTTTCAGCTAATAAAATTCATCATGATGCTGGGAAAACATTTACTAAAATATTCACCATGAAACATTTATTTCAGGAGACATGACTTAATGTTTCATCAGAAAGTATTTCAGGAGACATGACTTAATGTTTCATCAGAAAGGAGGGAAGGGGTGGGATTCTATGGTAGATTAAGTACAAAAAATACAGAGGTATATTTAAATGATTTTTTGTTTTGCTAACTGAGGCACTTTCAAAGTTTTTTATTTGTTCGCTTGTATCATGAATATGTTAAAAGATGATGTAGTAGGTAGTTTTAGCAAATCTTACAGGAGATGAAACTTTCCTTTTAGGAGCATCTTGCTGAACTAGTATTGTGTGGCCCTATTTCAGGACAGTTATTGGGTAGAATAATGGGAACATGGTTTTCTTAATCTTTCACTTAAAAGGGCTGCTTAAAGAGTTGATGAAGGATTAAGGAAGTAAGGGCAGAATGGCCAATGAAAAGATGAATGAAGACTCCAATTGATGAGAGAAAGTGGACATAGTGAGGCAACTATTTCAAGAAAGCATGCTCTTGTGAAACCCAAATAATTAGTCAATATAGAAATTGAGAATTCTAACAATAAGGCAATGGCACCCCACTCCAGTACTCTTGCCTGGAAAATCCCATGGATGGAGGAACCTGGTAGGCTGCAGTCCATGGGGTCGAAAAGAGTCAGACATGACTGAGCGACTTCACTTTCACTTTTCACTTTCATGCATTGGAGAAGGAAATGGCAACCCACTCCAGTGTTCTTGCCTGGAGAATCCCAGGGATGGGGGAGCCTGGTGGGCTTCCGTCTATGGGGTCGCACAGAGTCGGACATGACTGAAGCGACTTAGCAGCAGCAGCAGCAGCAGCAGCAACAACAATACCCTTCATGTTTCAAGTCATTATAGTGTCAAAGCAGAACCTGTCTGGTTGATGAATCAGAGTTAAGGCTTTGAAATAAAATTACATTTATTTCAACATAAGACGACAGGAAATATCCCATCCTCTGAGGTGCCATGCTTCAGACTGCAAAGCTGGAGCTGATTTTCAGGGTTAGGGGATAAACCCACAGAAGGAGTGGACTAGGGGCTCATTCTGAACTCTCCTACTCTCTGATTGGTATCCATCTCCCCTCTCAGTCTATCGTTCTTTCCTTTTCAACTGCTTCATTGAACTCTAATCTGGAGAACACAGAGCTGAAACTCCCCTAGCTCTGTTGACAAATAGTTGATGCATTGATTAGATGGATGGAACTGATAGAAGTAAAGCTACTATTGGGAGTGAAATGAGGAATGTAGATAAATGAACAGAGAGAGGGAACCAAGAAAAGAGACACAAGACCTATTTTGTGGAAGAGTAGGAGAGCCCTTCTGTACCCATGGGGTCAGGCTGCAGGGAAATGTATGGAGATGGGTTTGTGAATCAGGACTGAATAATAAAACTTAGATGAAAGATAGAGATAAGAAACACAAAATTTGAAGATGCAAAGTATATTAGTTTCTTTCTAACAGCTTCAAAAAATAAATGTATTTAATTTCTTTGATTTCCTCGTGACTTTTAACAAGTGTTTAGAGCAAATTGTTGGCTTTCTCTATCAAGAAATAAAATAGTAAAGACAGCTTTTATGGCCGAGGTGATAGATTCAACTGCCTAGAGAGCCTCCGTAGATGATGTTAATAGATGAAATTGGACAGGGATGAATTGGGAAGACAGGGAAAAGGGGAAAAGTGTTAGTCTCACAGTTGTGTCTGATTCTTTGCAACCCATGAATTGAAGCCTGCCAGACTCCTCTGTCCATGGAATTCTCCTGGCAAGAATACAGGAGTGGGTAGCCATTCCCTTCTCCAGGGGATCTTCCTGACCCAGGAATGAAACCCAGATCTCCTGCATTGCAGCAAACTCTTTACTGTCTGAGGCACAAGGAAAGGCCAGTGATACTGGTAAATGAACCTAAAAGCACATGCCCCATCTGTTAGGAAAATTAAATAGTCATCTTTAGGCTTCAGAGAAGGGCTTCCCTGGTAGCTCAGATGGTAGGGCGTCTGCCTGCAATGCAGGAGGCCTAGGTTTGATCCCTGGGTCTGGAAGATCCCCTGGAGAAGGAAGTGGCAACCCACTCCAGTATTCCTGCCTGAAAAATCCCAAGGACAAAGGAGCCTGGCAGGCTACAGTCAGTGAGGTCACAAACAGTCGGACATGACTGAGCAACTAACACTTTCACTTTCAGGCTTCAGAGACAAAGCAGAACAGGCCTCTGACCTTACTTCTAACCTGCCTGGACACTGCCCTGACTGTGAGTGACTGCCTACTATGAGTGCAAGACTTGTAGCACCATAGATAGGGTGGGGTGAACTTGAGATTGTTGAATCTCTGGAGGGGATCTGGCCAACCAAGCTCCAGGCTTAACAACATTCCAAGTTTTACAAGACAAAACAAACAGCATTAACATGAAACCAGAGTTGCAAGTTGCTCACAGATTGAAGAGGATATCAGTTTGCATCCTGGGATTATAAGTGGGAACCACAAGCTGCAATTTTTGAAGTCTCACTCATGGAGCAGAAATGCTGCCTGGGACCTTTTCCCAATTGGGACTCCAGATGTGCTATGACCCGGGACTTCCCAGCACTGTTTGAGTCTGGATGTTGGTGAAAACCCAATTTGGTGATGCATCCTCTGCTGTTTCTATTTCTCTTTTCTTTTAATGCTAGCATATTGAAAGTAAGCTAGATAATCCTCTAATAAATATTTATTTGTATATAATGAGTGGCTTATTTTGTTAACAAATCCTTTGAACCTGAGACAAAAGTGAAGACTTTTGGCCAAACACCCATCTAAAGGATCAAAAGCTGGAAACCATCTTCAGGCAATTGTTGCCTTGCTAGAATGGGGATCCAGAGTTGCCAGATGTTCTGATTAATAAAGGAAGGCTATGTGTGCCCATTCTGTTCGTAAATTAACATCCTTTGGGGCATGCTGTGTGGAATAGCCCAATCCACCTCTCAGGAGTTTGTGAACTCTTCATTAGAGGACTTAGATCCCAATGACCTGGGGGTCACTTAATGACTGACTTGAAATTTCCTTGTCACTAAAGAGTGGGGTGATGATGCCAAACTTATACTTAAGTGTCTTAACAGCTGCAGTAAGAAGAGCAAAGACATTGATCTACCAAACTTCTGCTGTCCTTCCTAGGACATAGTCATATCTGGGTACTGACTCCCCAGCAGTGACTACATTTCCTAGGTCCTACTTAGAGCCAGATGTGGCCTGGTGAGTAGCTCTCCATAATGGACTGAGGACAGAAGGGACACGTATCCTCTCTCTGTCAGCTGAATACATGCGATGAGGAGGGGGACTGAGCCGTGAGACAAAAGGAACCTGGGTCTCAGCATCGCCATGTGGAAGACAGCCAGCAGCCCACCAGGAACATCTACTTTCCCTGTTAGATGAGTGATAGACGTACTGCTATTTTGTTTGGGCCATGGTACACACTGAGATCAATTTTTCACAGTAGCCTGACCCAGTTCAACAATACAATCCTTGACACGTGGCAGGTGCTCTGTGAATGTGAGTTCCATTCCCTTGAGTTATGCTCATAGTTATGCTGAGTTACCTTCTCTTTCACACCTATGACACATGAAGCAATCTCCTGGACTCTTGGCCTGTGTGCTGTCATCCTCACAACAGTTCTGCCGGGTAGATATTATCACTTACATTTTACAACGTAAATGAATCAGTAATTCTGAGAGGAGAAGTTACACAAACCAGGGTGACCCAGCTCATAAGTGGTAGAGCTACATCACGAACTAGCCTGTCCAGTTCCACGCCTGGGTTTTATCTGGTGAGCCACACTGTCCTCCTGTCCTGACACTGGGGGCAGATGGAGTGTGATGGAAGAGAGATTCCACATGGCTGTGAATACTTTGCTAGATGCTTTCAGTGCCTTTTCCTTCTTTGTCAACAAATGGAGCATAGACAGCTTCAGGAAACATTTCAGTAATTTAGAAAGATTTGTGTGACTCCCTGCTGGAACCTAAAAGTATTTTTGCCTATCCAAATTGGATAAAGGATGTGATTTTCCAAAGAAACTTCACACTGAATTATTCTGTGACAATAGTATCAGACTGGACTTGCTCAGCTGTATTGAAGATAAGTGAAGGGAAAAGACTTCTCAGTGTACCAGAGAATCTAATCTCAAATTTATCTCTGCATCCCTAGGGCTTCTGTCATCTCTAACACATAATGAGCATGGAGTTATGGTCTGGAAGGGAGGGAGGAAGGAAGGGAGAAAAAATGGAAGGAAAGAATGAAGGAGGAGATGGGGGAAAGAGGGAGAAAGGGAAAGTGACAAGAGTAAGGGATCAGAAATTAACTAGGAAAGGAAATGGGGGAATTCCCTGGTGGTCCTGTGGTTAAGACTTTGCTTCTTCCAATGCATGGGGCATGGGTTCAATCCCTGGTCAGGGAGCTAAGATCCTACATACCACATGGCAAAAACAAAACAAACAAACAAACAAAAAAATAGGAGCTGGGGAGAGAAAGGAAGGAAAGAAAAAATAGGAGGAAAACAGGAAGGGAGAGATATCAGATTACTAATTGCAGTCCTGTCTTCTATTTTGGGTTGAAGTCCCAGTGGTTGCAGTAACCAGCTGTATAAACTTCTAACATAAATTTAGAATTGAAAGTCACCTTGGGTATCTACTCAGATCCCTCTCTGGAAAGATAAGGAATTTGAGATTCAGAGGTTAGACAAACCTGAAAACATTTCTCAGTTGGTTAATTGTAGGACCAAGCTTAGCATCTAGTTCTCTTCATTCCCAATTACATCACACTAAAAAAGTTTTTGCTGTACAATTGTTGTAATAATAGATGCAGCTGAGATGGAGGCATTGAGGCTGCTTGGCAGAGAATTCACCAAAATAAATACATGTGTGTATATATGTAGCTTCACTATTCTGAGCCAGTGACTTACAATAATGGACCTGGCTAAATTTCACAGGTAAGTTCAGTGAAGACCCAACATACATTTAATTTTGTCAAACATAACTGCAGGAGCTCAGCAAAGAAAGGGAGAAGCAAAGAGAGAGGGAAGAGTTTAAATAAGGAAAGTGGCTGGCCAGTCACTCCCCTTACGCTCCTCTAAGACCACAGGCAGCCAGATACAGGCAGACACAGGCAGACACACTTTTCCTTCCTTGTTATTAAGTTCTCTCGTGCTTCCCATGGAGGCAGCATTTCACTCTGCCGTTGAGTGTTTGGTGTTTAAAGATACATATTTTTCATACAACATTGCCCCTGAATGCAAGCCAACTCACCACTTCATCTGGTGCTCAACCGAAGAAAGAGCAATCTGTTTCAAAATTGGAGCAAATGCAGTCTGAGTTGGATAGGCTGAGAGTTAGTGTTGGGATCTTCAATGCAGTGCCATTTCAGGGAGGTAGCAAGGAGATTTTTGACTATTTGTGGTGTTTGCTTTAGAAGCCGACTTGTGATCCCAACCAATCCCCTGCCAGGATGTGAGGTTCCTGTGTTACTGATTTCTACCCTGGACATTCAGCCTTATTTGCTCGCCTCTCTGACTTTAACAGGGTTAAGCATTATGTACTTTCACTGCACTTAGTGCTTCTCTGGTGGCTCAGACAGTAAAGGATCCGCCTGCAATGCAGGAGACTTGGGTTCCATCCCTGGCTTGAGAAGATCCCTTGGAGAAGGGAATGGCTACCCACTCCAGTGTTTCTTGCCTGGAAAATTCCATGGACAGGGGAGCCTGGTGGGCTACAGTCTATGGGGTTGCAAAGAGTCAGACACTATTGAGTGACTAGTATATATCATTAACTCCAACAGTGTTATCAGGTAAATACATGCCTGGATGGTGATCAATATTTAAGATTCCTGTAATACTGGGGACACATAATACAAAATTGGCAATTTTTTTGATGGCAATATTTAAGATTCCTCTAATTATGAGAACCAATAGAAATATTCTCCCAAGGACAGAAATTTTATATATTTCAAAGAGCCATGGATAATAAGTCAAGGTTCTGAGTCTGAATCTTGGTCTTCCATTGAAGGATGGATGGCCCTGGGCATGCCACTTTCGCTATCTGGGATTTGATTTCTTCACTTAAACATGCATGCTAGTAATTATGATCTCAAAATTGCTTCCAGATTTTACATTGTTTCAGTCTATTAAATATACTCCCCTTACTTGTGTTTACAGGGAGAAGAGAAAATAGCTCTTTTGAATCTGTTTGCCCACCTGCCACTTGGTAGATCAGAAAGCAAGGACAGAATTGAGACTATAATTTGGCTCATTCCCAAATTAGAAGTTTGAAGTTATCTTACTTTCTTCTACAATTTTTTTTTTCTATTGCAGGTGCAGTCACTTGTTGGATTCAGTTTCACTTTTTATACCCAGCATTCAAAGTGTAAGAAACCCCAGGGTGTGTTCTCCATGTCCTCCCACTCTAACCTCATTCCAGTGAATCTGGGCATTGCTGACTGGTCGGCGGGGTGGGGGTGGGGTGGGGTCTCCTGGACTTGGCTTTCAGGCTACAAATGCTTTCTTATTTCAATGCTCACTACCTGAGAGATCCAGCCCACTTCTATCTGGTTCTATGAATCTGTGACCAAGAAGAGTTGATGTGTCTTCAAAGCTGGAGAAAAGAACATTCTATGAAGCTGAACTTGTTTTTTCTTCCTACCAATCATGAATATCAATGAAAGCCTCCTGTCCTGGCCAAAATATAGCATAGCCCAGCAACATCTTACCATCTTTTGAGTTAAACAAGGAAAGCATAAACAAGGAAGGAAGGAAAGTAGATGAGTGTGACCACCAATTGAAAGATACCGAATGTGATGCAGAGGGGGGAAAAAAAAGTTTCAAAAATAGTGGCTATTGTCCATAGAGTTGCAAAGAGCTGGACATGACTGAAGTGACTTAGCACAAGTGCAAAATGGAGATATATTGAGAGGTTCCTGAGCTTTGTCTGTGCTATTAATACAGCAGCTCCTTCCTCTCAGGGCTCAGACATGGATGTTCCTTCTCACCTAATTGTGTGGACTTCAGGGATCACACCAGACACTTAGTGGCTGCTTTCCTGGGGGCTCAGATGGTAAAGAATCTGCCTGCAATACAGGAGACCCAGATTCGATCCCTGGGTCGGGAAGATCCCCTGAAGAAGGTAATGGCTACCCACTCCAGTATTCTTGCCTGGAGAATCCCATGGACAGAGGAGCCTGGAGGGCTACAGTCCATACGGCTGCGAAGAGTCAGACACAACTGAACAACTAACACTTTCTGTATTAAATATTCCCTTAGAACATCTCTGCTTCACTGCCTTCATCTGGAAAAAGTCCCCCTAGGTTTTCTTTTGCAGGCACGGAAACAGGAGGGAAGAGAAGGGGAAGTGTAAGGTCCTCTGTTAGGAGCATATTTATATAACAGTCATTTGTAAGTGGAACACCCAATGTAGACAAAGAATGATTACAGGGGCTGTTGAGGAAATGAAATGGAATAATTCAAAGTTGGGATACAAGTAAGATCTAAACAATTCCATGGAGCATAATACAAATTCTGAGAAGAGGATTGATGATTGTGGGTTGGAGCCTCATGTGGCATTCATCTGCCAGAGTAATGTTTAGAAGAGAGACTCACATCCATCAAGTCAGTGATGCCATCCAGCCATCTCATCCTCGGTTGTCCCCTTCTCCTCCTGCCCCCAATCTCTCTCAGCATCAGAGTCTTTTCCAATGAGTCAACTCTTCTCATGAGGTGGCCAAAGTACTGGAGCTTCAGCTTTAGCATCATTCCTTCCAAAGAAATCCCAGGGCTGATCTCCTTCAGAATGGACTGGTTGAATCTCCTTGCAGTCCAAGGGACTCTCAAGAGTCTTCTCCAACACCATAGTTGAAAAGCATCAATTCTTTGGCACTCAGCCTTCTTCACAGTCCAACTCTCACATCCATACATGACCACTGGAAAAACCATAGCCTTGACTAGACAGACCTTAGTTGGCAAAGTAATGTCTCTGCTTTTGAATATACTATCTAGGTTGGTCATAACTTTTCTTCCAAGGAGTAAGCATCGTTTAATTTCATGGCTGCAATCACAATCTGCAATGATTTTGGAGCCCCCCAAAATAAAGTCTGACACTATTTCCACTGTTTCCCCATCTATTTCCCATGAAGTGATGGGACCGGATGCCATGATCCTCGTTTTATGAATGTTGAGCTTTAGGCCAACTTTTTCACTCTCCACTTTCACTTTCATCAAGAGGCCTTTTAGTTCCTCCTCACTTTCTGCCATAAGGGTGGTGTCATCTGCATATCTGAGGTTATTGATATTTCTCCCGGCAATCTTGATTCCATCTTGTGCTTCTTCCAGTCCAGCGTTTCTCATGATGTACTCTGCATAGAAGTTAAATAAGCAGGGTGACAATATACAGACTTGATGTACTCCTTTTCCTATTTGGAAACAGTCTGAGTGAACTCCGGGAGTTGGTGATGGACAGGGAGGCCTGGCGATTCATGGGGTCATAAAGAGTCGGACACAACTGAGAGACTGAACTGAACTGATTGATCCTACCTGATTGTGGCTGGATTTGTAGTGTGGGAAGCTGGGAGAGCCCATACATTTGCACTGCCCCTTCCTCTGAGCCAAAAGAGGACCAAACCACCCTCATCCAGCAGAGGGAGCCGTGTTGCCTGGACAGACCTTCTCTGCTCTGGCCACTGAAGTGTTCCGGCCACTGTAGGTGGGGAGAATATGGAATCTCTAGAGAATAATGTACTCACTTGCTATATTTAAAAGCTCTGAAGCTCCAAAATAACCAATTTATCAGAAAGAACTTCTACCACTTGTTTTTAAACAATCTAGTGAAAATGATATTCCAAGGATGAAGGCGGGGAATGGTGATACCCATAGTGGTACAATAGTGGTAATAAGGAAATAGTTCACTAAATTTAAATAGCAAGCCAAAAAATTCTTCTGAAAGATTGGCAAGATTCAGATAGTGTGCTATCTTTCAGTTTGTCTGAGTTTAG
Source organism: Redunca redunca (assembly GCA_006410935.1). Classification (NCBI taxonomy): domain Eukaryota; kingdom Metazoa; phylum Chordata; class Mammalia; order Artiodactyla; family Bovidae; genus Redunca; species Redunca redunca. The sequence continues at coordinate 1,941,042 of SJYQ01002404.1, forward strand.
CCTCTGATAAGAAAGAAGACCATGGAGAATTGTTAAAGTTTACTCTGCATGTATGACACTTTACTAAGCAGTTTTTTATGGCTTGTCTCACTCAGCTCTCACAGCAACGCTATATATTATGGACTCATTTTAAAAACGTGTAAATGTTCTATAGTGAAGTTCCGTAAAATTACCAGTTAAGTGCTGGAGCCAACACAAAACCCCAGAGAGTCTGCATTCAGAATCCACATTTTCAGGGGCTGTCTCTCTTACTGTGGCAGATATTATGTTGGATGTTTAAAAACTATCTTATTTACACAGCACTGCCCCCTTCCAAATATACTAAAATGGAGGGATGTTAAGTGACTTGCCTAATACCATGCAGGTAGTAGCTTGATGATTGACAAAAGGTCAAAATGTTAGTCATTCAGTCGTGTCTGACTCTCTGTGACCCCATGGACTGTAGTCCGCCAGGCTCCACTGTCCCTGGAATTCTCCAGCCAAGAAGACTGGAGTGGGGTGCCATTCCCTTCTGCACAGGATCTTCCTGACTCAGGAATCAAATCCAGGTCTCCTGTACCGCAGGCAGATTCTTTACCATCAGAGCCACCAGGAAAGCCATGACTGACAAGTGTGTGTTTATTTTTAAAGCTACACTTTTGACCTAGGGACTGGGAAAATATAGAAAAACAACAGGTCTTGACTCCTTCCCTCCAGAATCTTACAGTCTTCTAAAGGATATAGGGAGCAATGGATAGGAAACAGCAAAAATGGAATCCAATTCCAGTTCAAAGTATGAGGTTAGCATACTGCTAACCTCTTGCTTTGAGCCAGGAGGGATAGGGGCCAGCCTTTCAGCTGCCATGGCCTAAAAGCCTATTGGAGAGTGTGGATGGTTCTGGAATTTGCAGGAAGACTTGTCAGTCTCTCATTTTAATCATCTCCCCATCTATCTGTTTCTTCTCTATGGATCTTGAAATAAACCTCTTGTCTATTTTCAGCTGAATGATGCCATGGAGACGGGCCTGGTGTCCAGGAAGTAGAGATCCCAGCGGTCTGTCCCGGAGTGCCTTATGACTCTGGAGCCAGGGTAAGCACAGAGCTACCACTGCTGTGTGGGCCCAGCCTGGGTGTGGTAGGAGGTGGCTAAGCAGTCACGTTGGTGGCAGAGGAGAGTCTCGGGTGGGAGGTATTAAAAATTAGAAATCAAGGCTGCCAATGACTAATATTTCACCTGGGGAGGCTTTAGCAACACATGTTTGCAGGGAAATGTATTCAGTGAAGCTGTGTGCAGAAGGACAGGCCAAGGGGATGATCTTAAGAGAGAAGAAAAAGACATATCTATTATATACGCTAAGTTGCTTCAGTCATCTTAGATTAGCCAGAGAAGCAGAGTAGTCCATGGGAGAGCATGGGACCCAGGGATGTCAACCAGATTCAGTTTTAGAGGTTTGTTTTGACTTTTGCAGATAGAGATCTCCACTGCACTCTAGGTTTCTATAAACATGGAGGCTTGAAACTTCAAGGGACCATCTGCTACCATGTGGAACAAACTGATTGGAGAATTAAATTTGAAAAGAAGAAAACAGAGCTGCTCACTGAGAAAGAAGAGAGGCAGATGAGGAGAAACAACTGGATAGAGAGGGAGGAGGGGAGGGAAGGAGGCAGAGAAGAGAGACTCAAAGAAAAAGGCAGGAAAAGACAAAAACTAAGCAAGAACAGTTATGTTAGGTACATATACACACAGATCACACAGATCCATACACATAAACACAGACAGGGAGCAAGACATACACACAAACAGAAATAGACACACACGCAGACAAACAGGATATATGTGGAGAGGGCAAAAGGGACTTGAGGCCACTGACACTTGGTGGTATTATTTGAATTCCTGCAGTCATCTGTGCATAAGATGGCATCTGTTCATAGGACTTCCTGGTTCTAAGAGCTGACATTGCTTAAGTCCATTGGGTTTGGCACATGCTAAGTCACTTAAGTTCAGTTCAGTCGCTCAGTCATGTCTGACTCTTTGCGACTCCATGAATCGCTGCACGCCAGGCCTCCCTGTCCATCACCATCTCCTGGAGTTCACTCAGACTCACGTCCATCGAGTCCGTGATGCCATCCAGCCATCTCATCCTTGGTTGTCCCCTTCTCCTCCTGCCCCTAATCCCTCCAAGCATCAGAGTCTTTTCCAATGAGTCAACTCTTGGCATGAGGTGGCCAAAGTACTGGAGTTTCAGCTTTAGCATCATTCCTTCCAAAGAAATCCCAGGGCTGATGTCCTTCAGAATGGACTGGTTGGATCTCCTTGCAGTCCAGGGGACTCTCAAGAGTCTTCTCCAACACCATAGTTGAAAAGCATCAATTCTTCGGCGTTCAGCCTTCTTCACAGTCCAACTCTCACATCCATACATGACCACAGGAAAAACCATAGCCTTGACTAGACAGACCTTAGTCGGCAAAGTAATGTCTCTGCTTTTGAATATACTATCTAGGTTGGTCATAACTTTTCTTCCAAGGAGTAAGCGTCTTTTAATTTCATGGCTGCAATCACCATCTGCAGTGATTTTGGAGCCCCCCCAAAATAAAGTCTGACACTGTTTCCACTGTTTCCCCATCTATTTCCCATGAAGCGATGGGACCGGATGCCATGATCTTCGTTTTATGAATGTTGAGCTTTAGGCCAACTTTTTCACTCTCCACTTTCACCTTTATCAAGAGGCTTTTTAGTTCCTCTTCACTTTCTGCCATAAGGGTGGTGTCATCTGCATATCTGAGGTTATTAGTATTACTCCCGGCAATCTTGATTCCAGCTTGTGTCACTTCGGTTGTGTCCAACTCTTTGCCACCCCATGAACTATAACTGGCCAGGCTCCTCTGTCCATGGGATTCTCCAGGCAAGGACACAGGAGTGGGTCACCACTCCCTCCTCCAGAGGATCTTCTCAACTCATGGATGAAAGGTATGTCTCTTACATCTCTTTCATTGGCAGGCAGGTTTTTGTTTTTTTTTTTTTTTTTTTAACCACCAGTGCCATCTGGACTTGGAGTCCTAAAGAATACAGAACAGGACTCTGTTTCTGGCTCCATCTGGGGCACTCAACCAGCTCTGAAACATTTCTATATCTCTGAGCCTCAATTTTCTCATTTTTAAAAAATGCAACCATGAAACTTGCTTTACCTACAAGCTCGCCGATATTCTGAGAGCTATATCAATCAGGCTGTGGAAGGAATTTGAAAGTAAAAACAAATGCTATACAGATATATGGACATCATCATGGAACATTCATTCTGAAAAAAATTGCCCTGGTAGGCGTTTGGTGTCTTTTTTCAATGCTGTGGTTCTCACACTGGGCAAAGTTGGTGGAAAAACTCCTCTATCCAGGCAGTGCTTTTTGAAGTAACAGAAAGTAGCTATTAAAAGGTGTCAAACATTTGGGGATAGGAGAGAATTGCTTTGAACAGAGATGATTGCTCCTTTTAAGGACACCTTAAGAGAATGACCCAGAAAATTAGCATGATCTCCCGCTGCAGAGTGGTTGTCCCATCCCTATTTGTGTTCAGATGGAAAGGCAATGGGGAGAGAACATGTAATCCTTATCTTTCAAATCCATGTTTTATTGATTTTACAGAGTTGCATCTTTTAGTAAAAGAAGAACATTTCTCTGACTTTATCCTCATGCCTCTCTGATAGGAGATGTTTTGTTTGTGATGTGTTGGATTCCTTTAGCAGCAATACGGCTGTAACTACTTGGGTAGTCAAAAACCAATAGTTGGCATTTATGGTAATTTGTACCTGTGTACATGCTACATCACTTCAGTCATGTCCAACTCTTTGCAACCCTATGGACTGTAGCCCACGAGGCTCATCTGTCCATGGGATTCTCCAGGCAAGAATACTAGAGTGGGTTGTCATGCCCTCCTCCGGGGGATCTTCCTGATCCAGGGATCAAACCCACATCTTTTATTTCTCCTGCATTGGCAGGAGGGTTCTTTACCACTAGCACCACTTGGGAAGTTCATTGTGATAATTAGGTTGCCTCTTAAAAGCAAGGTGAAATCTTTTGGAGGAAATCATCTCAAAAGTATTCCTACAAAGAGAATAACCACTATGTATTGAGTGCAGGACAATGAAATAGATGTCTCCTGTCCTCTGTCTCCTTGAGATCTCACAGGTGGGGTAGGTAATTGAACCACATTATCTAGAAGAGAAAGTTGAGTATGGAGAACTTAGGCGAGAGTTTCCCAACCCTAGTTTCGTATCAACATCATCTCAGGTGCTTGTTTAACAAACAGATTCTTTCACTGAAGCCCAAGTGATTCTAACGTGTGAGATCAGGTTCAGGAAACACTGTCCAGGATCATACTGACTGCTAGTTGATCTAGGTCTCAGTTCAGTTCAGTTCAGTTGCCCAGTCATGTCTGACTCTTTGTGACCCCATGAACAGCAGCACGCCAGGCCTCCTTGTCCATCACCAACTCCCGGAGTTCACCCAAACCCATGTCCATTGAGTCAGTGATGCCATCCAACCATCTTATCCTCTGTCGTCCCCTTCTCCTCCTGCCCTCAATCTTTCCCAGCATCAGGGTCTTTTCAAATGAGTCAGCTCTTTGTATCAGGTGGCTAAATTATTGGAGTTTAAGCTTCAAAATCAGTCCTACCAATGAATACCCAGGACTTATCTCCTTTAGGATTGTCTGGTTGGATCTCCTTGCTGTCCCAGGGACTCTCAAGAGTCTTCTCCAGCACCACAGTTCAAATGCATCAATTCTTTGGCACTCAGCTTTCTTCACAGTCCAACCCTCACGTCCATACATGACCACTGGAAAAACCATAGCCTTGACTAGACAGACCTTTGTTGGCAAAGTAATGTCTCTGCTTTTTAATATGCTGTCTAGGTTGGTCATAACTTTCCTTCCAAGGAGTGTCTTTTAATTTGATGCCTGCAATCACCATCTGCAGTGATTTTGGAGCCCAGAAAAATAAAGTCAGCCACTGTTTCCCCATCTATTTCCCATGAAGTTATGAGACCGGATGCCATGATCTTCGTTTTCTGAATGTTGAGCTTTAAGCCAACTTTTTCACTCTCCTCTTTCACTTTCATCAAGAGGCTCTTTAGTTCTTCTTCACTTTCTGCCATAAGAGTGGTGTCATCTGCATATCTGAGGTTATTGATATTTCTCCCGGCATTCTTGATTCCAGCTTGTGCATCCTCCAGCCCAGCATTTCTCATGATGTACTCTGCATAGAAGTTAAATAAGCAGGTTGACAATATACAGCCTTGATGTACTCCTTTTCCTGTTTACCTAGGTCTGCCTGAATCCAAATTCCCCATTCTTTTCCTTTAGTTATCTTTGTTGATGATCTTTCAAAGTAACTTAAACAACCAAAAAAAAAAAAAAAATGCAACCACCCACATCTTTTGCATTTTTCCCTATACTTAAAATAGTCCATCAAAGATAGGAAACACAAATCCTATTGAGTCTACATTTCCGAAAAATCATTTGCCCTCTAATGGGTTGTCTCTATCTCAGACCTAACACAGGGCTAATTAAATGCTCACTGTCCTAGGCCAGGTTTGGCAAGTGACATTGGATCGGTTATCTACTGGCTAGCAAAATTAAGAGATCAAAACACATTCACTAGAGTGTGGAAGGTCAGCTCTCCTTAATAAAGGGTTTGTGGTGGTGTGAAATTGGAGAAGAAATGATGTATTCTGAAGCTATTTTCATCCCATTACCTTCAGTCAGGGAGAATAAAGGCAAAGGTAGTTTCTAAGATCAGTCTCCAAATCTGATGTGCACGGAAGGGACATAGCCGACTCTTCTCCCACTTGCACTAACCCTTTCCCCCTCAGCTTGGAAACTTGTCCTAGAACATTCACGGCTGCTAAAGGCATACATGTACTTTTCACGTCTTTTGTTTGTTTGTGTGACAGGATGTACATTCTCCAAGTTCAGGGCCTGAAAATCTACTGATCCTCAGAGAAAGAATTCTGTTTCCTTCTTAAGGCCAGGCAGCCCCACCCACCAGCTATCTTCTTCAGAACATAAACCAAATAAATATGGGATTTGGGTGCCTTCTAACACTTACTTCAAAGCTAGTGGCTAATTTATTTTAACTCAGTGTAATCAGGTTCCTCCAATTGGTCTGTTTTACGATTTGGAGCTTTTTCTCCTAGCAGTTTTGACTTTTAAAGAGTAGTACCAAAATAATGAAGAAAAGAAAAGGGAATTTGAATTAGAGAAAAGATTGTGTTAGTCGCTCAGTCATGTCCGACTCTTTGTGACCCCATGGACTGAAGCCTGACAGGTTCCTCTGTCTATGGAATTCCCCAGGCAAGAATACTGGAGTGGTTGCCATTCCCTTCTCCAGGGGATCTTCCCAACCCAGGGATCGAACCTGTGTCTCGATGCAGGTTCTATCTGCATTGCAGGCAGATTCTTTACCATCTGAGTCACTAGGATGGTGATAGCTTGAAACCTTCTCAAAAAAGTAGAGACTGTTCCTGGTTTATATAAACCACAGAAATGTTTTCACCCAAAGACAAAATGGGAGGAGATGCATTTCCAGAGTGTTTTTCTTTTTCAAAGAAAAAAAAATTATATATACATACTTTTTTCTCATATTCACTGTAAACTGCAGTTCAGTATGATTCCAAATATTCTGAAACAGACTGCCATTTCACTTTTAGAGACCCCATGTTGTTTAGTTTTTTTTTAATATGAGAAGTAAATCTGGGTCTACATCAGAGTCATGACAAGTTTGAGATACAAGTATGAGAGAGATGAATGGGGGTGCTCTCAAAATGCACAGATGGGTTTTGAATCGTCTGCCTTTAACAATGGAATTCCTAGTGATAAATGGGGCCTGGGGGTGGATGAGGGTGTTGCTTTATAGGGTGTGCTGTTTGTCCATGCTCCATAAAAATGGAAAGCTCAGTGGTTATTTTCATGGGGACTCTCTCTTCACTTCTGTGCATTCCTGTAGCTTCTTACTTTGTTTTCATCCACATGGAAATTCTCTCCCATTTCTAACCACCTAAGTTAGGCAGATTTGATTTTACCGGGTTGTTCCTATTTTCCATACAACCTATATTTGACCTCTGACTTTTCCTACAATAGGCCATTCTGGGAAACCCCCTGGTTCATTCCAACCCCAGCCTCTGAGATGCTTCCAGCTGTATCAGCAGATTTTGTTGGCTTCCCTTTGTTCTTGGTGAGGTTTCTGCGGGATGCATCATTTCATTCCATTTTCTACCAGTTAAACAGATAACCATCTGACTAATTTATGTTGTAGCAAATGTCTGTCAGAAACAAATCTGAAATAAAATAGTGCTAGGTCTTTGATGGCAATGGCACCCCACTCCAGTACTCTTGCCTGGAAAATCCCGTGGACAGAGGAGCCTGGTGGGCTGCAGTCCATGGGGTCACGACTGAGCGACTTCACTTTCACGCATTGGAGAAGGAAATGGCAACCCACTCCAGTGTTCTTGCCTGGAGAATCCCAGGGATGGGGGAGCCTGGTGGGCTGCCATCTATGGGATTGCACAGAGTGGGACACTACTGAAGTGACTTAGCAGGTCTTTGATGGTGAGATATGATATCACCAGACATATGACTGTCTGTCAAGCACAGCCCCTACTGATCTTGACACCCAATCTCCCTCATCCAAAAAGAAGTTAATTCAGGCAATTACTCTTTATTAACATTGGGTTAGCAAAAAATATTCATATAGGTTTTTTGGAATGCCTAACAGAAAAAATTCATATGAATTTTTTGGTCAGTCTAATACTTTTCAGGGTCTGGTTCCATCTTTTTATATCGTGTATATATGCTAAATGGGGCTGAAACAAGTGTGACCCACGGTAGTATCCTTTACCTAGATTAGTGTTTGACCTAAGTGTTCCCTTCAGGAGTATCTGTTTCCTGTTGGCCTTCCAAGTTAAGAGATGTCATTTAGACTTCAAGGAGGAGGAGCTGAATCACTTTCACAGGACCAAAAGGGAGAAAGGCCAAGAGAGAATTCCAGCCCACTTTTATTTCAATTCACAATCTGTTCATCTCCTCTGTTCCATCCATTTTGTTCTTAAACCTTACCATGGCACCTCCTTTACCCTGATAAAGTGAGATGTCGTGGTGTGCTTGCTTGTGTGTGTTTGTGTGTGTTAGAAGGCTATCACTTGGGGTTAGAATGTGCAGCTAATAATGACCTTAAGGGCATTTGATCAAAAAGAGGTGGAGAGAGAAGGTGTGTGGAGATTGGGCATTCTCAAACTCTGCTGGCTGGAAAGCAAACGTCAAACTTTGCTTGAGGGTATTCTGTTCATATTTACCTGTCATCTTAAAAATCTACAGGCTTCCCTGATGGCTCAGATGGTAAAGAATCCACCTGCAATGCAGGAGACCCACATTTGATCCCTGGGTTGAGAAGATCTCTTAGAGAAGGGAATGGCTACCCACTGCATTATTCTTGCCTGGAGAATTCCATGGACAGAGGAATTGGTGAGAAAAATGTGTAATGTTGATAATAATGGAAGAGATGTAATCCAACCATCATTGTTCAATACATATCAGTTCAGTTCAGTTCAGTCGCTCAGTCATGTCTGACTCTTTGTGACACCATAGAGGCAGCACGCCAGGCCTCCCTGTCCATCACCAACTCCCGGAGTTTACTCAAACTTATTTCCATTGAATCGGTGATGCCATACAACCATCTAATCCTCTGTTGTCCCCTTCTCCTCCCACCTTCAACGTTTCCCAGCATCAGGGTCTTTTCCAATGAGTCAGTTCTTTACATCAGGTGGTCAAAGTATTGGAGTTTCAGCTTCAGCATCAGTCCTTCCAATGAATATTCAGGGCTGATTTCCTTTAGGATGGACTGGTTGGATTTCCTTGCAGTCCAAGGGACTCTCAAGAGTCTCCTCCAACACCACAGTTCAAAAGCATCAATTTTTTGGTCCTCAGCTTTCTTTAAAGTCCAACTCTCACATACATACATGACTACTGGGAAAACCATAGCTTTGACTAGATGAACCTTTGTTGTCAAAGTAATGTCTCTGCTTTTAAATATGCTGTCTAGGTTGGTCATAGCTTTTCTTCCAAGGAGCAAACGTCTTTTAATTTCGTGGCTGCAGTCACCATCTGCAGTGATTTTGGAGCTCCCCAAAATAAAGTCTCTCATTGTTTCAATTGTTTCCCCATCTATTTGCCATGAAGTGATGGGACCAGATCCTATGATCTTAGTTTTTTGAATGTTGAGTTGTAAGCCAACTTTTTCACTCTTCTGTTTCAATTCCATCAAAAGGCTCTTTAGTTCTTCTTTGTTTTCTGCCATAAGGGTGGTATCATCTGCATATCTGAGGTTATTGATATTTCTCCAGGCAATCTTGATTCCAGCTTGTGCTTCTTCTAGCCCAGTGTTCCTCATGATGTACTCTGCATATAAGTTAAATAAGCAGGGTGACAGGATACAACCTTAACATACTCCTTTCCCAATTTGGACCCAGTCTGTTGTTTCATGTCCAGTTCTAAATGTTGCTTCTTAACCTGAATACATATTTCTCAGGAGGCAGGTCAGGTGGTCTGGTATTCCCAGACCATCCAATCCAAGTAGACATTGGAAAATTCATTATAGTCCTTGGTGTTACAAAGAGTTGGACACAACTGAATGACTAACAATTCCGTTTTTTCACTTAAAAATTTACACTCTTTCCTTTAGGAATCTATTTTTAAACAAATAATAAGAAATATAGAAAAAGATTTGTGTCAAAAAATCTGAATCTCAGTATTGTTTATGTCAATGAAAAAACTCAAGGATTTGTCAGGTAAGTTATGAAATATCCACACAATGGGATTCTGTCATTAAAAATATTGCCCCTAAGAATTTTTAATCATGGGGAAATGAATTACTCTAAGTGAAAAGGATAGATATAAAACCATGTGACTAATACCAGTTCTGCCAAAAGTGAAATATTGGAAAAGACTGTACAAACCTGTCAATTGAAATTTGCATTGCTTTTTCTTCTTTTTATTTTTTGTATTTAAAACAAACCCCCCCCCCCCCAACACACACACCCCTACAAAACCATTAGGAAACAAAAGAAAGAGAAATAAGGAATAGGAATTTATAGCTCAAATGCAGAAAAACCTTCTGGGAAGTGCCCACAACTTCAAACACAGAAGCTAACTTTGACCCAACTGCAAAAAGCCATTGTTGAAAAGACATGTGGGGCTCATAGAACCAGGGAGAAGCCTGAAGAGAAAGCTGGAGAAAGGCAGATAGGCTACTCAGAATGTCTGTAGGGCCAGAGCAAGTGTACAAATGGAAGCCCATATACTATATGTTTAAATATGTATGAGTTATAAATCAGACTAGTTACATGAAATATGTTCTGTTCTTCGCCCTTGACAAATACGCCTTCAGAATAACAACGAAAAATATGTGCAAAGCCATAGTTACTTCCAAATAACTGTGGCTTGCCTGCATATTTGCCCTGGGGTTCTGCAGACTCAGCAGGAGCCAGGCAGGAATAGAGAACAGAGAAGAGTTTCTGCTGACTGCCAGCTTCCTCTTCTGAGAGCTCAGGCAGTCCATAAGGAAAGCTCTGTGTTTTCTCTTTCTTTGAGGTGTCTAAGAGGACTCTTAATTCTCATACAGCTGATTGCCCACTAATATCCCCTTCACCTAGAGAACTCTTGTACCTTTCATCATTTAAGGACACAGATAGAAGGTGCTGGCTCAGAACCAGGAAGCCACCAGGCCAGTGTCTTAATCTTGGACTTATCAGCCTCCTGAACTGAGAGCAACACATTTCTGTTGCTTGTAAGACAGCCAGGGTACCGTGTTTTGTTATAGCAGCTCAAAGACATTAAGACAGTGTATAAGATAAATTGGAGACAGGAAGAAAAATTAGGAACCATCTCGGCCTTGGAATAAATGTTAATGGTTGCCTCTGATACCAGTGGTCATCAAAAACAATGAGCCTCAGATTGCATCTGTGGGCTTGGACTCCAGGAAATTCTTTCCAACTCTCTGTAGATTATGCCATGATTTCCTGCCTAACTGATAAGATTGTAAGTGATGCTGAGTGAAGTAAGTAGCTCTCTGCTTGCTCGCAGACAAGCATATTTGGACGCACAAAGCCAGATAAGCTGGTTTGTGTCTGGAGGTACTACCCCTGGATTAAGGTAATCACAGTGAGACCCACAATGTCTTGAAACACTTGCCTATGAAGGATGAAATGAAACCCTTGGAGAATATTTATCACACACACATATACAGTCACACACAGAATGTTGAGCGGTCCTAGTAGCATATAACTGCAATAGAAGAATTTATGTGTCAGGATTTATGTGTCCTCTCATAGCAACTGATCTCAGTGCTTGTGTGTGAATAAATTTGGGGAGAGGGCTGTGGGGAAAGCTTTTATTTTATACCTCGACTTGTGAGTTTAATGCCTAGCTTCTGATTAAGTTTCTGAAAAGCACAACAGAAGGTCTCTGGGATTAGGGATTATAAATTCCTCCACATGAGCCAATATTTCAAAATCTCTCACTCAAGTGTGTTAATGCCCGTGCTTCTAGGCTGAATGATTCATGGCCTCTAATACATATTTTCTCCTTTGAAGGTTGAAGTGACGATGATGTCTTTTACCTTATTAATTTCTTCTGTCCTCTTAGTTTCTCTTTGTCCCATTAGCCACCTTCTCTGTCTGACATCTCTGTCAGTGGGGCATTTGTTGTTTGTCTTACTCAGAACTGACACCCAGGTGACATCCTTTACCCCTCCACTTTCCTCACATCTCGTCAGTCAAAAGCTCTGTCAGCTCTGTCATTGTGACCCATATGAAATCTTTTATGGGCCCACCATCCATTCACTTCCTGAGATCCTATTGAGCTACTCCATTGTTGCTCATCTTTATACTATTTCCAGAGCTAAAATTTTAAAAACAATCTCCATTAAAAAATTTATCTCTCTTCATATTCTCTTAGGAGATTAACACATTGTTACTAAACACTATTTTCTTTCCAAGAAACATCCCAGTATAAATCTCAAATTCTTTAACTTGGCATTAAAGGTTCTCCCTCTATCGAGTATCCACCTTCTTTACATCTTTCCTCCCACAACATTTGCAGCTGGATTTCAGTGTTCTTGGAAACTTAAAGCACATTTTTTACTGGACTATCTTTGTTCTTACTATTCCACCTGCCTACAATTATTTCCCTCCATCTCTGCTGCTGCTAAGTTGCGTCAGTCGTGTCTAACTCTGTGCGACCCCATAGACGGCAGCCCACCAGGCTCCCCCGTCCCTGGGATTCTCCAGGCAAGAACACTGGAGTGGGTTGCCATTTCCTTTTCCAATGAATGAAAGTGAACCTTTGCCCAATTCTAGTGTATTTTTTTCAAGCAGGGGTCCCCAGCCTCAGGGATCAAATGCCTGTTGATCTCAAGTGGAACTGATATAATAATAATAGAAATAAAGTACACAATAAATGTAATGCACTTGAAGCATCCTGAAACCACTCTCCCTGCCCCCTGGCCCATGGAAAAATTGTCTTCCATGAGACTGGTTGCTGATGCCAAAAAAGTTGGGGACTGTTGCTTTAAAGTCTGCCTCACATCTGACCTCTGCTTTGGAATCTTTTCTGTTAAATATTTTCTTCTCTAATAACCTATAGGAACTTACACTCTCTATCATTCTCTCATTTTAATTTAATGCTAGCTAGCTCTAATGTTATTTCTCTACTAAAAGAAATATCCTGTCTTCCAGCTAACATATACTCCTTGAGTATATAACCTTTCTCTCGTATTGCTTTGACTTGAAACTCTTAACAACAATTAATGAAAAGATTAATAGCAACATTCATTGGGTACTTACTATGTGCTGGGCACCGTGTTAAGAGTTTCATGTTTCTGATATTACTTGACTCTTTACCATCAATCAATTAGATAGGCAGTGTTACCTACTGCTTTGCACACAACCAAGCTGAAGCTTAGAGAAGCAAAGTAACTTGTCTGAGGTCACTAAACTAGAAAGTGGTAATGTCAACATGTGAATCTTGGGACTTTCTTGTGGCAAAGACTAAACTCATGCATCCATTTTCTACTGAATCTCCAGTTTTCCATTCAGTTTTCACATTTAAAAAGTTCCTGAGGGCCAATCATATACAAAGCATTGTCCTTGTAACTTATTCATTGATATGACAACTACAAATAGCTAAAAGTAGCTCAAACTGGCCTACCCCAAATGGGCTATTTCCTGTGGAGGTAGGCAACATCCTTAGGGAACTCAAGTGCAGCAAACCATCATGCAGAATTAAGGATGACGCAAATTCCTTTGTCATTTTTTGTTGCCCGAGCTGCTCCAGGTCCTTTGCTTAATACCCTCCATCTCCCATCTTTAGCAGGAGTGTCCTGTTCAAAACCTACCAACCCCCACCTTTAGCAGGAGTTCATATGAATCTTTAAGTTCAAGGGTTCAAAGATAATAAAGGAAGTTACAAACAACAACAAAACTCAGGTAGAACCAGCTGGGGCCAAGATCACTAGGAATCTGACCTCCACCAGACCTGAGTCTCATATAGGCTAATTTTACAACATGAACATATTACATGCTATACCTACCAGTGGCCGTGACCAGATATTAAGGACCAAAGAAGATAAAAAGCACTCCACTATCTCAAAAAACAAACAAACAAACAAACAAAAACAACCCTGCCCTTCCCCAGGCAGATTAAAGCATGTGTCTCTCCATCATTGACCTCACTCCTCCTCCCTTTGTCTTTACTCTTTAAAAGCAAATCCCTCTCACCAGTAGGGCCAGAAACTGATCTGTAAACTTAATTCTGCTACTCTATTGCTTGGCCTCTGAATAAAGCTAGTGTTCTGTACATGTCAGCTTCAGTTTTGTTATTTGCCTACTCAAAGCTGACATAAAAAAGAACCCTCCCTGCCATTCAGAAAGCCTAGGCAGGGCTAGGGCCCAAGCAGGGTCCATGTGACTTAATTTAATAATATTTTCATTAAGAGGTCCAGTCTCATTTTCCTCCCCCTTGAGTCTAAACTGGACTTACTAAATTGCCTGACTAATAAAATTGGGACAGAAGAGAATGCAATGCCAGTTTCCAGTCTGGGACCTTGAGAGATTAGTGGCTTCCACTTCTTCTCTTGGAACACTTTCTAGAGGAATCCTGAGATCTCTGAAACAACTCTGAATAATCGGAGACTGCCATGCTAAAGCGGTCACAGGAGGACATTTCCAGCTGAGTTTAGGCTTCCCGCCAACCTTACCATGGCACTAAGCATGTACGTGGAGATGCCATGGGCCCTCTAGACCAGTCTGTCTGCCAGCTGAATATCAGTTAGTAACTTTGAACAATGACAAGAAGTGGGAGACCCATCCAAGCTCTGCCCCAATTCCTCACCCTTAACATCATGAGATGTAACGACATGGTTGTTATTTAAGTGAAGTGTTCATCGCTCATTTGTGTCCAACTCTTTATGACCTCATGGACTACAGATAGAGTAAACCGGTCATAACATAGCTCCTTACTTTATCTATCCTTCTAAGTCAGGAGATGATGGGAACTGAATAATAATATTTCTTGTTTTAATTATAAATTTCCATGGGATAAATTTTTAAATTGGGCTCAGCTTGAGTTGCTTTTCAACTCCTGCTACAGAGGGGAAAAAAAAAAAAAAAAACAGCCAAGGAGAAGGGTTCACATAATACAAACAGGGCTTCCAGCATCTACTACAGGGTATGTGTCACAGGGGGATGAGCAGTTCTGAGAAAAATCCTCAGGAATGCTTTACTTAAAAGCCTGCCTTCCTTATTTCTGGATCCTCAAATGACACTGCTCTCTGCTTCTAGCCTGTGAAGTGTATCAGCCGTCTAAAGTGTTTCACGTGCTCATTAGCACAATACTGATCCCTGGAGCAGCCTCCATTATTCACTCTCCTCTAGTGTTCTTTAGGAAGCACAGGAAATTGGCAACCAAGGCAGAATCAGCCTCTATCAGTTAAACATTCTCCCCAGGAGCTGGATTGGGATGCTGGTCCAGAGGCAGAGTAGTGGAGTAGTTAGGAAAGAATCTAATACCTCTGAGATATTGCAAGTTTAGTTCCAGACAACCTCAATAAAGTGAATATCTGAATATCATCACAATAAAGACACACAAGTTTTTTGTTTTCCAGTGAAAAGTTATGTTTATACTATACTGTAGTCTAGTAAATATATGGTAGCATTATGTCTAAAACCACTATGTACATACGTTAATTAAAAAATACTTTATTGCTAAAACATGCTAACCATCTTCTGAATCTTCACAAGTCATAATCTTTTTGCAACAGAAACATTAAAGATTACTGATTACAGATCACCATAACAAATATAAGTAAAAAGGTTTGAAATATTGCAAAAATTGCCCAAAACTGTGACATGGAGGCACAAAGTAAGCAAATGTTGGGAAAATGGCACTAATAGACTTGCTCAAGGCAGGGTTGCCCCAAACCTTCAACTGAAAACAAACAAACAAACACATAATATCTATGAAGTGCAATAAAGTGAAGTATAATAAAATGAGGTGTGCCTATGTATACATGTTGCATAAAGCAACATCTTTTCAGACATTAGTCATTCATTATAAATTTTTGGATTTGGGACCATTTCCACATGCTATCAATACTAATGTTTATATTTTTCTTCAAATAAATTTCTTTAAAATATAAATGTACTTATTTAAAAAGTAACTATCAGGATTTCTGGATTCTGGGTCAGATTGTAAGGGTCTTAGAGGTCCCCACTCCCTCCCAACAAGTAGAAAGCTGAAGAGACAGAAGCCATCAATTCTTCTTGGATCCATAAGAAAGGTGAGGGCAAAGGACAAACTATTGCCTTCAAGATTAGATTAGAGAGACAGACAGGCGAATATAGGGAGTCGCGGTTTACCAGAGCAGAGTCAAGAGTGGAAATTGCCTTGGCAACCAGTGTCAGGGTAGGAAAACCTGAACTGTAACTGACAAACATCTGAAGGTCCAGTGTGGCCAATTCTGAGTTAAAAACGCCAGGTGACCAAGTCAGGCTGAGGGAGGGCTTGGGGTGTGTTTCCACATTTATGTGGATTTTACCTCCTGGAGCTCCATTAAGTCCTCATAATAAATATCAGGGGGGAAATCCCCTCATGATTCTAGCAGTGGGAGAAAAAAGAAACCATTTTCAGCTACACCAGAGCACTCTGTTATTCTTAACAGGGGCTACCCTCAGGAGAAACTAGTCAACCAGAACCTAACCCGCTGAAGTATTATCAGAACCTACCTGACTTGGGGGAATAGAAATACCCAACTCCAGTCAGTTTTAACCTTTCATGTGAGAGGAGGGAATACCTAACCTTGTGGAAGGAGGGAATACCTAACTCCAGCCCTCTCTAGTCCTCTTGCTCCAACTAAGAGGGGAGGGAAAGTAAAACACATGTGATGATCCCAGTCCGGAGGTTCAGACTCACTGAAAGACTGACTACATTAATAAAGGCCTATTTACAGTAATTCCTTTTACCCACGTGTCTGGCTATCAGGAAATATTACAAGGTGCATTAAAAGGGAAAACAACACAGTTTGAACAAACAGAGCAAGTATCAGTACCAGATACAGCAGGAATGTTGGAATTATCAGACTGAAAATTTAAACAACTCTGATTCATATAATAAGAGCTTTAATTGACAAAGCAGACAGCATGTAAGAACAGATGGGCAATGTAAGCAGGGAGATGGAAATCCTACAGACGAAACAAAAAGAAATGCTAAAGAACAGAAAAACTTTAATAGAAATGAAGACTGCCTTTAGTAGACTCAGTTATAAACATGTCACAGCTGAGGAAAGAATCTTTGAGGATTTGTCAATAGATACCTCCAAAACTGAAAAGCAGAGAGAACAAAACCCAAAAATAACAGAAAAATAATGGAACAGAATATGCAAGGACTGTGAGAAAACTCCAAAATGTCTAACATATGGATAATGGGAATACTAGGAAGACCAGAGGAAGAAGAAAGAGAGAAAGGGATGGAAGAAATATTTGAAATGATAATGACTGAGAATTTCATCCAAATTAATGCCCAATACCAAATCACAGATCAAGGAAGATCAGAGAACACTGAGAAGAATAAATGTCAAAAGTACACCTAGGCATATTATTTTAAAACTACATAAAACCAAATATAAAAACTCTAAAAGAAGCCAGAAGAAAAGAACACCTGACCTATAGAGAAATAAAGATAACAACTACATCTAACTTGCCAGAAACCATGCAAGCAAGAAGAGAGGGAAGTGGGATATTTAATGTGCTAAGAGAAATATTTAACGTGCTGCCTCGCATGAAAAGTCAAAATCAGCTTTCTTAGAGAGAAATAAAATAATTTAGGTCAGAAACCTGGATCTACTTAAGAAAAGGAGAGCACTGAAGAAGGAATAAGTGAACATAAATAAATACTTTTATTTCTCTTACTCATAACTGCTCAAACAGCATGTTCAAAATAGTAATAGCGACAATGTATTGTATTATGTATACACTATACCTTACTGTATTCCTTGCTGTTGTCTTAGTCACTAAGTCATGTCTGACTCTTTTGTAGCACCATGGACTGTAGCTTGTCTGTTCTCCAAGTTGGAAGATCCTCTGGAGAAGGGCATGGCAAACCACTCCAGTATTCTTGCCCGGAGAATTCCCATGGACAGGGGAGTCTAGTGGGCCACAGTCCATGGGGTCACAAAGAATCGGACATGATTGAGCAACTAAGGACAGCATAGCTGTTGTTATAATGTGCCTAAACTACCTTTGAAATGGTATAGTATTATTTAAAAGTATACTTGGATTAGTCTTAAACGGATTTTGCAAACTCTAGGAGAACCGCTAAATAAAGTAAAAAAAAAACAAACAAAAAACCTGTAATCAATAAAGAGAGAAAATGTAATTATATGAAGTGCTCAGTTACATCCATAAAAGGCAGAAAAAGTGAAGACAAAAATAAGAACAAGGGCAACAAATAGAAAATAGTAACAAATATGATAGATATTAATCCACCTATGTTAAAAATTAATTTGAATGTCAGTAGTCTAAATAAATGAATTAAAAGACAGAGATTGTCAGAGTGGGTCAAAAGACAACACTGAACCATATATTGTTCACAATAAACCAACCTTAAATATATAAAGACACCTATAAATTAAAAGTAGATAGAGAAAACTATATCTATGTTAACATTAATCAAAAAAAAAGTAAGAGTATCTATATTAATTTTAAACAAAGCAGACTTCAGGAAAATTATCAGGAATAAAGAAGNATCAATAAGTATCTAGTCAGGCTAATAGAAAACAAATTACTAATACCAGAAATGAAGGAAGAGGTATCACACAAATCCATGACCATGCAAGAAACCATGCAAGTGAGAGGGAAGTGAAAAATTTAATGTGTTGAGAAAAACAAACAACTCATTGTCCTAACATTCTGTACCTTCAAAAGTGAAGGAGAAATAGACTTTCTCAAACAAATGAATATTGAATAAATTTGCCAGTATACCTGCTTTATAAGAAAAGTTAAAATCAGTTTTTTTAATTTAGGTTCAAAACCTGGATCTACATAAGATAATAAAGAATATCATGAATAACTCTATGCCCACAAAGTTGATATCCTCAATGAAATGGACCAATTCTTGTAAAGGCACAATTTGGCAAGACCAACACAGAAAGAGACAATCTGAATAAGCCTATATTTATTAAAGAAATTAAGTCAATAATTAATAACTTTATAAAACAAAGCACCAGGTCTAGAGGACTTCACTGGGTGAACTCTACCAAACATTTAAAGAAGTAATTAATTCCTTGCATTAATTTCAAGGAATACAATTGCAATTGTACTTCAATTCTATATAATTTCTTACAGAAGATAAAAGCAAAGGGACTACTTCATAACTCTTGCTATGAAGCCAGCATTACCTAGTACCAAACCAGAAAATGACATTGCAAAGCAGAGAATTATAGAAAGATCTCTGTCATGGAAATATTAGCAAATCAAATCCAACAGCATACAAACATTTTTTTTTACAACATCCAAGTACAAAATTTCAGGTATCTAAGGCTGGATCAACATTCTATAATCAATTAATGTAATTCTCACATCAAGAGACTACAGAAGAAAAATCACATGATCATATATCAACAGATGGAGAAAAAGCATCTGACAAAATTCAATACCAACACATGATAAAATCTCTTAGTAAACTCAGAAAAGAGAAGAAACCTTTCAACATAATTTTAAAAATCTACAAAATCTGACAACTAATGTCATAGTTAACAGTGAGAAACTAGAACATTCTAAGACTGGGAATAAGGAGAGGATGTCCCCTCTCAACACTCATTTACTTATTTTCAGCATCATACTTAAAAGTCCAATCTCAGGTAAGAAAAGGAAACAAAAGACATATAGATTTAAAAGGATAAAGATAACTGTCTTTGTATGCAGATGACATGACTGTCTATGTAGAAAATCTGAAGGAATTGAATAAAAAAAAATCAAACTAATAAACAATGATAGCAATGTTTCTGGTACAGATGAATATAAAAAAGTCAACTGCTTTTTGATATACCAGCAATGAATAAATGGAATTTGAAATTAGAAACACAATACCATTTACATTAGCACCACCTCAAAGTGAAATACTTAGGCATAAATCTGACAAAATATGTATAAAATATATATAAGAAAAGCCATAAAACTCTGTTAGAGGAAATTAAAGACCTAAATAAATGGAGAGATATTCCATATTCCTGGATAGGAAGACTTAATACTTCAAGAGATCAGTTCTGCCCAACTTGATTTACAGATTAAATGCAATCCCAATCAAAATTCCAGAAGTTATTTTGTAGATAAACTTATACTATATCATATGGAGAGGCAAGGAATCCAGAAGAATCAATATAATGTTGAAAAAGTTGGAGGACTGACGCATACCTGACTGCAGGACTTACTGTAGAGACATAATAGTCAAGTAGTCATAGTAGTCAATACACTGTGATAATGGAGAAAGACCAGGCAAATAGTTTAGTGGGACAGAACAGAGCTCAGATAGACTCCTATAAATGTAAGCGACTGACCTTTGACAAAGGAGCAAAGGCAACGCAATTGAGCAAAGATAGTCTTCTCAACTAATGGTCCTGAGACAACTGGACATGCATGTGTGAAAAAAAAAAAGTGAGTTTAGACACAGACCTTATACCCTTCACAAAAATTAATCCAACATAGATCACAGACCTAAATGTAAAGTGCAAAACTATAAAACACCTAGATGGCAATATAGAGAAAAACCCAGATGACCTTGGGTATTGTGATGACTTTTTAGATGCAATACCAAAGGCACTATCCATGAAAGAAGTAACTGATAAGCTAAACATTGAAATTAACTTTTCTACAAAAGGCAAATTCAAGAGAATGAGAAGGAAAGCAACAGATTGGGAGAACACGTGTGTCTTTAAAAAGATACATCCTATAAAATACTGTTATCCAAAATATACAAAGAACACTTAAAACTCAAGAGTAAGAAAACAATCCAATTAAAAGTGAACTTAAGTCCTGAACAATCTCATTGAAAAGCCACACAAATGGCAAATAAGCAAATGAAAAGATGCTTCCCATCATGTGAGATTAGGGAAGTGGAAATTAAGACAATGGAATACCACTACACACCAGTTAGAATGGTCAAAATCTGTACCACTGACAACAAGCCCTGGTGAGAAAGTAGAGAAACAGGAACTCTCATTAACTGCTGGTGGGAATGCAAAACTGTTCAGTCACAATGGAAGACAGTTTAGTAGTTGCTTGTAAGACTAAACATACTTTTACCACATCAAGGTGCAAGTTAAAGTTAGTCACACAGTTGTGTCCGACTCTTTATGATCCCATGGACTGTAGCCTGCCTGGCTCCTCTGCCCACAGAATTGTCCAGGCAACAGAACTGGAGTGGGTTGCCATTTTCTTTTCTAGGGGATCTTCTCAACCCAGGGACGGAACCCAGGGCTCCTGCATTGTAGGCAGATTCTTTACCAACTGAGCCACTAGGGAATGAACCATAATATAATATGTTAATAATATGTCAATATGTAGTTTAATTAATTGTGATGAATGTGCCTTGCTCATGGAATTGATAATAGGGAAGCTGTCTGGTGGAAGTGGACATAGGGAAATCTCTGTACCTTCCTTCCAGTTTTGCTGTGAAGTGCTATTAAAAAAAAAAAGTAGTCTCTGAAAAATAAGTGACACCAATGAAAAACCAGTATTAACTGTGATGAATGAATGGAAACTATAAAAATAAGCATAGTGAAAACAAATAATTATAATTTATTAAATAAAATATAAATATAACAGCCACTCTATGGAAGACGGTATAGAGATTCCTTAAAAAACTAGGAATAAAACCACCCAGCAATCCCAATCCTAGGCATATACCCTGAGGAAACCAAGATGGTATGGAGATTCCTTAAAAAAACTAGGAATAAAACCACCCAGCAATCCCACTCCTAGGCATATACCCTGAGGAAACCAAGATTGAAAGAGACATACGTATTCCATTGTTCATTGCAGCACTACTTACAATAGCTAGAACATGGAAGCAACCTAGATGTCCATCTACAGATGAATGGATAAAGAAGTTGTGGTACATATACACAATGGAATATTATTCAGCCATAAAAAGGAATGCGTTTGAGTCAGTTCTAATGAGGTGGATGAACCTAGAACCTATTATACAGAGTGAAGTGAGTCAGAAAGAGGAAGATAAATACCGTATTATAACACATATACACAGAATCTAGAAACACGGTACTGAAGAATTTATTTACAGGGCAACAATGGAGAAACAGACATAGAGAATGGATTTTTAGACATGGGGAGAGGGGAGGAGAGGGTGAGATGTGTGGAAAGAATAACATGAAAACTTACATTACCATATGTAAAATAGAAGGCAATGGGAATTTGCTGTATGGCTCAGGAATCTCAAACAGGGGCTCTGTATCAACCTAGAGGGGTGGGATGGGGAGGGAGATGGGAGGGAGTTTCAAAAGAGAGGGGATATATGTATATCTATGGCTGA
>SJYQ01002406.1:0-29145 GCA_006410935.1 Redunca redunca
AATCACCATCTGCAGTGATTTTGGAGCAACAAAAAATAAAGTCTGACACTGTTTCCACTGTTTCCCCATCTATTTCCCATGAAGTGATGGGACCAGACTTGTTTATGACTTGTTTAAAAATAAGAACTAAATATAGTATACTGGACATAGTTCCAAATAGGAAAAGGAGTACGTCAAGGCTGTATATTGTCACCCTGCTTATTTAACATATATGCAGAGTACATCATGAGAAATGCTGAGGTGGAAGAAGCACAAGCTGGAATCAAGATTGCTGGGAGAAATATCAATAACCTCAGNCAGATGACACCACTCTTATGGCAGAAAGTGAAGAGGAACTCAAAAGCCTCTTGTTGAAAGTGAAAGAGGAGAGTGAAAAAGTTGGCTTAGAGCTCAACATTCAAAAAACAAAGATCATGGCATCTGGTCCCATCATTTTATGGGAAATAGATGGGGAAACAGTGGATGACTTTGTTTTGGGGGACTCCAAGATCACTGCAGATGGTGATTGCAGCCATGAAATTAAAAGATGCTTACTCCTTGGAAGGAAAGTTATGATCAACCTAGATAGCATATTGAAAAGCAGAGACATTACTTTGCCAACAAAGGTCTGTCTAGTCAAGGCTCGGAGAAGGTGATGGCACCCCACTCCAGTACTCTTGCCTGGAAAATCCCATGGACAGAGAAGCTTGGTAGGCTGCAGTCCATGGGGTCTCTAAGAGTTGGATATGACTGAGCGACTTAGTTTTCACTTTCATGCATTGGAGAAGGGAATAGCAACCCACTCCAGTGTTCTTGCCTGAAGGATCCCAGGGATAGGGAAGCCTGGTGGGCTTCTGTCAATGGGGTCACACAGAGTTGGACACAACTGAAGTGACTTAGCAGCATCAGCAGCAGTCAAGGCTATGTTTTTTCCAGTAGTCATGTATGGATGTGGGAGTTGGACTGTGAAGAAAGCTGAGCACCAAAGAGTTGATGCTTTTAAACTTGGTGTTGGAGAAGACTCTTGCGAATCTCTTGGACTGCAAGGAGATCCAACAAGTCCATCCTAAAGGAGATCAGTCCTGGGTGTTCATTGGAAGGACTGATGCTAAAGCTGAAACTCTAATACTTTGGCCACCTCATGCAAAGAGTTGACTGATTGGAAAAGACCCTGATGCTAGGGGGGATTGGTGTCAGGAGGAGAAGGGGACGACAGAGGGTGAGATGGCTAGATAGTATCACTGACTCAATGGACATGAGTTTGAGTAAACTCTGGGAGTTGGTGATAGACAGAGAGGCGTGACATGCTGCGATTCATGGGGTCACAAAGAGTCGGACATGACTGAGTGACTGAACTGAACTGAACTGTACTGCTTGCAAGCAACCTAAAGCAAACATTCATTTATGATACACGTCAAATGCAATGTAATGAATATATTTTGGAAAAAGTACAGACAATGATGTACAAGTATTGATTAAAAGATACTACATGATTGTTCTAGCTATCTCTTTTGCCTAAGAAGTGGCTTAAAACCATATTACTGTCTTTTACAGTCCCAGTAGTTAGTTGATTGTGCTCAGCTCAGCGTTATAGCTTAGGGTTTCCTGTGTGATTGCAGTTAGATGGCAGCTTCATTTTAGTTAGATTGTTCATGCACGTAGCTGGCGGTTCATCTGGCTATTGGCCAGGAGCTGAATGGAACTGTCTCCTGGAGCACGTACACCTGGTCTCTCCAGTGGACTTCTCATACTGGCTAACCTCAGATAGGAAACACTGTAAGAACAAGCACTGCAAGAGGTCCCAGCAGAATTTGTAATTTAGCCCTGAGAAACCTCAAAGCGTTATTTCTGTTGTATTCTCTTAGTTATATATGAATCACCAAAGCCAGCTCAAAATAAAGGAGAGGGGGAGTAAATGTTTCCTCTAGGTATCAGGAGCAGTATGAACATGCAGGAAGTGAAGTAATTGACTCTGACCATATTTGAACATTATCTATCATGAAATTTGGCAAACTACAAGCTCCCAGATAATATCAACCATGCCACCTGAGTTGGGCAGTATTAGGTAATTGTGACACGGATTATATCTACTATCTAAATATATTTATGATCAGAAGAAAGTCTTCTATCTTATGCAGAAATTTCCAGCAATAAACTTGCTAACTGAGGTGGGGCCTTGTAACTTGGGGCAAAGTTCAGAAATAGGTGGGAAAGCATGGCAGCAGAAATTGTGACCTGTGGGTGAAAGAGGTATATTTTAGGTAAACAATTTTAGGTAAACTATTAGACTCAGAAGATCTAACTGAGATTTTTCCGTTATTTTCATGTTTTTGTTAGCTTTATTGAACAAGGTTTTAAAATATTTAAGGGATTTAAGAAAAGCCTTTTAATTTTAAAATTAATGCAAAATGGAGCTTTGCTTACCTATTTTTGTTTTTTTGTTTTATTGTTCTCTAATAATGGTATTACATCATCTCTGAATGGTGTTATAAGAGACGTCTGACCATTTTCAAAGAAAGGCTATCCTGGTAGAATCAAAGATGATGTTTTTGTCACATAATCCATACTTTTTAAAATTGGTTTCCAGTGTTTTCATTTACTGCTCTTCCATGAGTTTACCATTGTGGTCTTCTTCTGACTACTATTCCCATTTCTCTGGATGAAATCTAAAAGCTCTTATCATTTCCTCTAATCACCTCCAAGTTAGTTATGGTTGCAAATGCAACAATTTCCCCATTGGCATCAACCACATTTTCAAAGCTTTTTAAATTGGCCACGAATGAAGGAATTCATTTGGTCCATGTAAAGTTTATCATTTGTTGAAAACTCTCTGCCATGACTCATCAGCGAACTCTAATACTTTCTTTTTATTGTAAAAGGTTTTTTTCAAAGGTCTTTCAGTGAAGTTTCTTGGTTGGCATCCATACTCTATTTAAACTACATATTGCCCAGGAAAATGAATATAATAGGTCATAAGGGATGTAATACTCATCTATTCCACGGGATGATAAAGTGGCCTGTGAAAGGAAGAAAGCCATTTGAGTGTTGTCACCATGTTGCAACATTGCATGAATATCCAGGAAGATTATTGCTATTGTGAAAAGCATTCTTTGTGAGATTTTTTTGTGTATATTCTCCTTGGTGTGCACCAATTAGCATTGAATACAAGTCACAAAAACCTTCTCATTAACAAGTATTGATGTTGATGTTCTAGACAGCTGATGATGTTCTTCTAAGCATTTCTTGAGGGAAGAGAGTCTTACAGAATGATCACTAGAAAGGATTTGAACTTAACCCCCAGCCATTAAATCAATCTCACCTAGAGGCTTTGTGATCAGATATTTTCTCTTCTTGCTGTAAGATAAATGTTGAAAAAGGTATGCACTCCGAAACAAAACTTTTTTTTAACAGAATAATTACTCAGTGGTAATTAATAATTTTTCTTTTATTGTAAATGATGAAACAGGAAAATGACATTCGCCTCACTGTTAAGGGCAGCTGCTTTCTCAACCATTTTAATAATAAGGAATATGGCTTGAAGAGGTAGCAAAATTCAGAACTTACTCCTTTAATGGTTTATCCTTGACCACCTTTAGCTTTTCAAATACGTATTTCACTTCTCGATCAGCATAGTACAGAATCAAGTCTTGATCACTGGGGCTTAACATTCACTTTTTTAGGTTTACCCAAATCTTTTCTAACATAAAATGTTAGTATTTCTGTCCCACTACACATTTTACTCCCCAAATGCTTTATGACCATTTGCTTATTTTTTTTCACTACTTGTTATTAGAGTATGTAAGGTGGTAACTGAAATAATAACCATGTACTTGACGTCTTTGGTGGCTCTACATTGTCAAACAATATTATATTCATTTTTTTCCTCTATTGTAGTCACTCTTCTCACATACTTTGCTTACTCCCCCACATTTTTCTTCAAAGCTCTCTCAAACTTTTGAAGACAATTTATAACATGACCCAAAAACATGGGCTAAGTAAAAGTAGGCATTAATAAAACTAGTTCAGGATATCTGTACAAGGAGAGAAAATAATAACACTTTGTGTGACTCCATGATGACCTTTTTAGTGGTAGCAACATTTGGTGGTCACATCCCCTGTGTCAGCACTCAGAATACTTTTTAAAACATCTACCTGAGATTTTGCTAATCTACAGTTATATTTGGAATGTAACATGAAACTTCCACCCCCTCTAATTTCGTAAAATTTTTACATTTGAAGATAGATACAATGTTTTCCTCAGCAAGTATCAGTAGAAAGCTACACCAAAGATATATTTATGTTTTAAGGAATTTTGATATTAAAAACTAGTTAGTGTTCTACCAAGGAAGTTTACTGAAGATAGGATTTATAGGATATGACTATATAAGAGTTTTAATTTAAAAAGTGTTTATGAAAAATTAGTTCAGATAATAACTTACAAACCATATATAACTCTTTATTCACTTATTAAATAAATACCACTTGCTACACTCACCAAAATGATCTTAATATGAGAGATATACATTGCTTATAGACAGAATGAACAGCATATACAGAATATGTATCTAATTGTGTCAGTGACATCTGAGACTGAAAGTCAAGAAAATCGGAGTAATCTCATGTTTTTATCAATCAAGTATTTTAATAAAAGTGACGGCAAATACCACTAGCTGTCCACCAAATCGCATTTTGCTCTTCCGTGGTAACAGATAGCACAGGACTTGACTACCTTCCCCAATCTCCTTGAAGGTGGATGTGGCCTAATTACTAAGTTCCTTCAATAGCACAAAAGTCTGGGCTTATAAAAGTGTATATGTGTCTCCTTCACCCTGACTTACCCTTTCTGCTGACTGGAGGTGGCAGGTGAAATGGTCTTCGGAAAAGGTAGATCCTAAGGGTTGTTGTAGCACATGAAAGACAGCTGCCTTCCAACCAGGAATGTCAACTTTACATCACTATGTGAACAGGAAATAAACTGCTAGGTTGTTATGGCAGTTTAGCCTACTCTAATTATTGTAAAAGCAAGTTAATATATTGACATTTTTATGCAGAAGTTTCAGCTTGTAAATGTGTGGCTTTTCCATTGAGAAAGTCAGAATTAAATTCAGTCATGTAAAAAATTAGGAATGCAGAATTTTCAACTTGTATCTAACCTCCAAATATGCTAATTGTTTTTATAATTTTGTTTGTGTTTCTTCCCTGAGAATCTTTAACATGCGGTATGATTGCTAAATTTCATTACTTTTTATTTCACTTCACACTTGGTTTATGTGAAGTTCTTCCTTACACAGAAACTATAAAACTATGAAAACAAGCCCATATCATATATGGTGTATATTGGTCCATTCGCCTGACATCTTCTAGACATATGGTAAGTTCATAACAGATGTCTGTTAGGTGGAATTGAGAACTTGTCTTTTCTACCATGATGCCTTCACAGTGTAATTATTGCTCTTTGCCCATAAAGTGATAATATATGAAAAAAATCACATTCATCTAGGCATCAAATTGTATAATTTTCATGTTTTTCCTTTTTTACCTTGGAAATGAAGATGCTATTAATTTTTAAAAGAACTCATCATGACACTAATTTATCTTGGAGTCATTTTGAGATATTTAAGGTTTTTTTTTTTNACAACTTGCTGTTAATTTTTATGTGGTTAAACCGCTAATTGAATAAGCAAATTTTGAAAACTAAACTGAAAAATGTGTGTTTGTCCCCAAAATAGTAATTTTGTCAGTGGTTTACATCTTTTTCTGTTTTTTACTTATTTTAAGGCCACAATTAGAAGCATGCTTGTATAATCAAACACTGCCTAGAGTACTGTATGACTATAAATAAATAATAATTATTAGGAGATCTTTGCCTATGTCATCGTGCACTTCATTTGAAGTTACTAATAATATCAATGGCTTATAAGAGCATAATAATTTAGAGCAAATTTGCATTTTGCTGAGTCATTTTAATGTAGGTTTTGGCATTTTTGATTCAAATGGCAGAACATATACAGTGATGTCTAAAAAACTCATCAACAAATTTAAAAAACAAAGAAATAGACAGAAAAGAACCAGACAGCTTGCCAAACATTCAGATGTCACGAATTCTTTTCAGCAATCAATTTCCCTCCTTTGCTATGAAAAAAAAAAAAAAAAATGTATCCAGAAAGAGGGACATGAGGTTTTTGAAGACTTTTCAACACCTGAAGTTATGCTAGCAATTCTTGCTAAAGTTAATGGAAAATCTGTTATTTTCCCTAGGGCAATCTTACTCTCTCCTTGGATCTGTCTCTCATGACAATGAAGGCCAATAAGGCTACAGAGATGGTTGAATGGCATTCTCTTTCATGTTGTTTGTGTGGAATTTGAGATGATAATTCCTCGTTTACATGTAAGGGATGCAAAGCAATGCCTAGATTACCAAAGAACTAGGAACTGTGAGATTCTTGTCATTTATCTTACACAGCATCCATGTCCTATTTCCCTCTCTAAGTCATGAATAATATTGTGGAATTTAAGTAATATGCCATATGTCTGGTCTCAGTACTATTCATGTTCTGTTACTATTCAATCTCTATAGCCATAAGAAAACTTCATAGTAGAATAGTTGGCTTTGGCATCATTGTCCAATGTTTAGGACATTCACTGTGCAGAATCTTTCTTATTCATAGAGAAGGAATTCACCAATTTGCGTTGCCCTTACATTTACTCCAACACAACTTGCTGGTATGATTTTTGTGTTTGTGAGTGTGGAAGATAATGTCTCCACCTTAATTTATTCAGTCAAAAATTATTTTAACATACAATGGGAGCAAAGGAAAAATGTTGATGGCATGTTAATCTCTCTCCTTTTTTTTTTTCCTACAAAATAGTTGACTGTAAAAACTGATCAGGATTCCCTTGCACCAATTTTGAGGTATTGCCTTATATTAGAACTGTTAGTTCCCAGGAATTAATCATATTTGCTATGTATTAACCCTGTTAAAGAAGCATCACAATTTTTTGAAGGATCTACAATTAGGGTAGATTTTGCAGACTTTGTGGAGGTTAAGATATGGAAATTTAGTCTGAGTGATAAAGTCCTTGAGGTAACTTTCATACAGATGTCTAAAAAGACAGCAGGTGACTTCTCAAAGGATTATCTGTCTTCCCTATTTAATCTGATTCAATTCCACAAATTCATTTTATTGTCTTCTAAATAAAAGCTTATGATCTTGCCTGAGCAAAATTGAGAAGGAAAATAGAGACAGAAAGAGATACTAAATATCTTTATTATATAAAAACTAATTGTAGACTTAATTCAAAATGAGCAGCTATTATATTTTTTAAAATTTATCATTTGTAGATTTTAAATGATCTAATCTTTTCCAACATTTATGAACATCACCCAACAGATTGAGTCAAGCTGTTTATACACAAGTAACTCAGTAAACCAGTTATAGAAGACATTGACAAAATATATATTTCCCTTGACCCAACTATATTCACACCTAAGAATGAATACAAAAGAACTGAGTGAAGTAAGCACTGTAGATTCAAAGTAATAGCTATAAAGATTTTATCATGTTACTATTTATGATAGGAAAAAGCTTCCAACAGCCTAACTGTGGAATAATGGATAAATAATTAAGAAAGCATTAATTGATCCCTACAATGATGTTGTACATATTTCTTTACATAGAAAGTAGTTCTTATAATTTGTTGTTGTTATTCAGTCACTAAGTCATATCTGACTCTTTGTGACTACATGGACTGTAGCGTGCCAAGCTCCTCTGTCTGTGGGATTTTCCAGGCAAGAATACTAGAGTGGGTTGCCGTTTCCTCCTTTAGGGGATCTTCCTGACCCAGGGATTGAACCCACATCTCCCGCTTTGGCAATGATTCTTTAACACTGAGCCACCATTCTTACAACCAAATAAAATGTTATAAAATAGTATGTGAATTATAATCTTACTTTTAATGAAATATACATGAATTCAAATATTTCTAGAAAAACAAAAAATTTTAATTTAAAAAGCAATAATCAGACATCTAACACTAGAGACAACAACTTTGATAAACTTGATTGTCAGATATTGTATACTTGCATTGTATTGTATACCCTTTTTACACATTTTATTTTTGGAGGAGAAATACTTGGTAGTTAAATGCAAAGTGCTTTAATTTCTATGGGGTGTAATGTTGAATTAACAAAATATTTATACATGTTCATGAGCCATAGCCTTTATCACTTTACTAACGGAAAAGATTGCATGACGCCAGTAGAAAGATTGCAGATAAATGTGGCTTTAAGTAAGCAGTTCTTGGCATGAGAAGACTAACAAATAAAATCAGAAACTCAACAAAGAGGTCATCCACAGCACCGAAAACTTCTTCAGAATAAACATCTACATATATGGGCCGTTTTACTACGTTCTGGATTTGTTCATTTGATTAGAAAACTCTTTGCCAAGATTTATTAAAAAAAAGAAAAAAACTTTGAAAGGAATGTTGAAGCTATGTTTAGCTCAAAAAATACCTCTTTCTCAGTTTTGCTTCATTAACCATATTTTCCTTATTAAACATAGGAAGTTGTGTTTGGAGTTGCCTTAAATTTTGTCATGCCAATCAACTTGAGTTTTGGAGGAAAATGGTTTTGAAAGATTTTTAAAATTGGACATGAACGCTTGAAGATTCTTCTTTTTTGTTGGAGTCAGGAGTAGTTGGGCCCCAAGTTCTGAGGAGGCAGGTGAGCCAGGCAGGCCCTAGGAAAGGCAGCGACACCCAGCGCCCCCACACTATGCCATCCTGGAGAAAGCGCTGAACTGTCATGCTTCTCGAGCCCTTCCTTTGACCCCTCTCAGTAAGACAGATATTCCCTTCCCATCTGAGATGCTCCTTTTCCTTCTCTTTCCCAGCCCCTCCTGGCACCCAGCCACCTGCCCAGGGGTACCCGGTCTCCTCACATCTCCCCCTGCTAGTTCTCAGGCAGCTGGCTGGTTTTGTATAATACTCGTTGGCGGACAGTGATTTTTTTTTTTTTGGTTAAGTTAAACAGGCCCAGCTTTGTTCACTCTACTTAATAGACACAAGATAGTGTTATAAATGTTATCGTGTCAGTCAGTCTTGTCAGTCATGTCCGACTCTTTGTGAATCCACAGACTGTACAAGCCATGGAATTCTCCAGGCCAGAAAACTGAAGTGGGTAGCCTTTCCCTTCTCCAGGGTATCTTTCCAACCCAGGGATCAAACCCAGGTCTCTTGCAATGCAGGTGGATTCTTTTCCAGCTGAGCCACAAGAGAAGCCCCAGAGTACTGGAGTGGATAGCTTTTCCCTTCTCCAGGGGAATCTTCCCAACCCAGGTATTGAACACAGGTCACCTGCATTGTAGGCAGATTCTTTATCAACTGAACTATCAGGGAAGCCCATGAGATAATGTTATAAATGTTAAGTGATTAAATGTATAGACTATGAACAGAGGAAAAGAAGATAATCTTGCCATTTGTGACAACATGGATGGCCTTTGAGGGCATTATGCTGAGGGAAATAAGCTAGAAAAAGGCAAATACCGTACGATCTCACTTACATATGGAATCCTACAGACAAAATGAAACAAAGCAAAACAACAACAACAAAAACAACCTCAAATATACGGAGAACACGTTAGTGATTGCCAGAGGCAGGGGGTTGGGGATAGCGTGAAATGGGTGAGAGTGGTCAAAAGATATAAACCTCCAGTTATAAAACAAATGTCACAGGGTGTAACATATAGTCTGGTGACTAGTTAATAATAACTGTATTGTATATTTGAAAGTTGCTAACGGAATAAATCTTAAAAGCTCTCATCACAAGAAAAATAACAAAGCCTATGTGTGGTGATGACTGTTAGTTAGAATTACTGCTGTAATCATTTCACAATATGTACAGATATTGAATTATAATGTTGTGTACCTTAATACACATAATGTTATACGCTAGTAATTAAAAAAAAAAGGCGGCAGGAGGCAAGATTGTTGTTCTCATGATGGGACAACAGAACTTATGCCATATTCCACGTATTTATCCCAGAGATAT
Source organism: Redunca redunca (assembly GCA_006410935.1). NCBI lineage: Eukaryota > Metazoa > Chordata > Mammalia > Artiodactyla > Bovidae > Redunca > Redunca redunca. The sequence continues at coordinate 10,031 of SJYQ01002406.1, forward strand.
TTCCAGCTTACTGTATATTAATGCTGAATTCTCAACTATTAGAGTCTGAACACAAAGATGAACTTTGGAAGTCTGGTGAATCATTTTAGCCTGTATGAAAACATTTGTAGCTGAAATCAAAGTAACATGGTCTAAAATATCAAACTCATATTAAAGATGTGTTTTAGTTTAAACATTCTTTTGGCATTTTGATCACACATCATAACTGTTGCCAACATGCTTGTAGACAGGAAGTGAATAGCCTAGGGTATTTGTACAGAAAACAATAATTGTGATAAACATACATGAGAAGCATGGTTGCTTTTTCCATTTGAGAAGCTGTCATTATTTCAAAGCATAGAATCAAGTATTTCCTTGGATTAAGAAATATGGAAAGAGCATTACAAATTGCTGTGAAGGCAATTTTGGAGACCAAACACCTTATTCTTAAATATAAAGCATGACAAAGTCATGAGCAAAATGTGTATGTGAGCCTGATGGATATAATATTTATTTTATCCTCACACCTGTATAAAACATTGCTATAGTTAAAGATATTGGTGTGAATATTCAAGTCTTACTCAAGCCAACAGGGAATGTTAAGATTAATAATGCATGTCAAATAAGAGAAGCAAACAGTATGGATCCAGGTGTGAATATGTTTGCGTTGTTTCTAGCTTTAGTTCAGTATTTTTCCTCTCTCTGTCAATTAAATTTTTCTTATAGGAAGTAATCTTTTATTACACTGATGAGATGAGTTTATAAGATTTTACTCCAAGCAGAATACTGCCATTAAGAAAATCCCAATTTTTGTGGGTTGTTTTTTTGCGGGGGAGAGGGGAATGTATTAATTTACAAAAATAGAAAAGCCTTATGTTTAATGTGCTACCCTTGACCTGAGATCAAAATCTTGGATTTGTCTCTAATGGAGGCATTTTGCTCTGCCCTGCAGTGTTTATGACCAAAGACTATATTTGCTTCCTCCATCACTGCTGTGGGGTTATCACATGCAACTGGCTTAAGCAAATGGAAACTACATTACTATTACACACCCATCTCTGAGTCCAGATGAGAAACAAAACAATTGGACCATAAATGTCATCATTAGCTTGATTTTATATATATGCACATAAATTAAATGTGTGTTTGGTGTACATATTTGGCAATAAGTCAAAAAATAATCTCCTAGCATCTTTAATAACTATTATTTAAGCAAAATATGGCATGAAGAAGTAATGTGATCCAGAACTTTGAGTAATCCCAGCCACAGTTCACTAGGATTTTCAGTAGTTATTGAAGCCTATGAATGTTTGTAGCTTTTCTTTCAGTCTCTCTGAAAACAGGTCTGTCCTTGAGGTGTCAGATTAACACTCCACTCGGAAGACAAATTGTCCGTGGGCACCGTGGACATATGAGAGCCATTAGATAGTGTGCTCCGCATTCTTGAAAAATGAAAAATTCTCAGCAACATTACATTTTATAAATGCAAGATGTTTATTATTAGAGTACCAGCAATAAATGTTTAGAAACTGGAGAGGGTTCACAATGGTTCTGACTAGGAACATATGCCTATCAAGTTCATTGGAAGCGGAGCCATTGATTTTTGGCATTAAACAAAGAGTCTGGAAGCTATTATGCATTTGGGCTTCTATGAGTATTTAATTATATCAATAGGAGAACACAATTTCTGTTGTGTGCCTAGTGATGAATGTCTCCACTTATTCATGTTACTGTGCATGATAGATGAGTTTAAACCAGATGCTGTAACTTTCTTGCAATTTGAGCAAATTATTTAAATCATTTTTTTGAAAATTTAGAGGATGCCTTCACAGACAGCATTGAAGAAACCTTGCTCACGGAATCTCTTTACAGATTTCCCTCAGGACAATATGCAAATTAACACACACACACACACACACACACACACACACAAACCTGCATATAAACATTTCCATGTCTTTTTTTTCAGGGTTGATTTCCTTTTTTTTTTTTTTCTTGAAATTTTTATTTTAACTTTAGTTTACTTTACTTTACTGTATTGCTTTTGCCAAACATTGACATGAATTCACCACGAGTGCATTTCCATGTCTTGATGTAAACTGGTAAAGGCTACTCTACTGCTCTTACCCTTATGCACTTTCCCAGCTCTGCCATATTTCTGCCTTAAAATGATGCCTGCTTGGATATGTGATTACTACTGTTTATTTTATATTCACCACTGCATAATCAGACATAATTTAATGATACAATCCAAAACCTGTTGTCTGGCTGCTTTCTTCCAATGTAACTGCAGTTAAGATATTGACTCAAGCCCTATTCTTTTGTATAAGATGATTTTTACATACAGAGTGAAAATCTTTTAAACAAATTCATTGCTTGTGAAAATAAGAGAAACAGATTTTATATTTAAACCAACACTTTGCCCAGCACCTAGACATGAACAGTAAATGGCTTGCATGTCATAAAGGTGTAATAAATATGTATCTAATGAGGAATAAATGAAGTTATGAAAGGCTCCAAACAAGTGGGAAAAGGAAAATAGTTGAAAATGGTACAATTTTCAAAGGCAAAATGAAATTCTACTTACCTATTTATCATTTAAAATTCCAGAATGATTGCTATATAAATGTTTATAGTCTTCAGAAAACAGAGGAACTTTTCAGAAGCTGTCTATCTGTTGGGACCTATGGTCAAGGAGCCTCAGTGTATTTCAACTATACCAAGTTCAATATCTTTTCATTAACGTCAGAAGCTAAGTTTTCAAATCACTAGGTAGTTTTATTGTTTCATGATAACCAAATGCATGCAAGTCTGATTCATTCAAAAAAATGTACTTTTAAGATTAACTAAAGTGAGAATTTGGTGGCAAGTTAGTCATTCAAGATTTCTAATTTTTCTATCATATTCTTAAAGAGACATAGTTAATGGCTTATTTTTACACAAAACCAAGTTATCAAGAAAGACGTAACATATGATTTGAGTTTGGGTTGCCATAAATATACAATTTAAAAAAATGATTAAAAGATTCAAGTAAACAGAACAGTTGAAATTAGCCCAACCATACTTTAGTGTTTTCAGAGAGTTTATCAGATCTGTACACAGAAGCCTCTGAATGTTACATGAAATCAAACATCAGTGACAACAGTATGAAAGATTTATTTTTTAAGTGTTCAAATGCTTATTACAAAAGTGGACACAAAATGTCCCTAATCTTAAGTCCTATTAGGAATAATTGTATTGATAGTTCAGAGAACAGCTTATAGTAGAGTAAAACCCATGGAAGATGAACTAGTATCTTTTCAGAACAGTTTCACCTTGTTTACTAAGATATTGTTTTAATATTAACAAAACATTTATTGAGACTCAAATAATTGTTAAAATATGGCTTTAACATACAACAAAAGTAAAATAGATGATCTTAAAAGATATTTAAATCTGTGAGGGTATATTTATGAGATGCCATCACAATTACAAACAACACATATGTTTTGTCATTGTTATTTAATCGATAAGTCATATTGGGCTCTTTTATGACCCTATGGACTGCCAGGCTCCTCTGGCAAAAATAAAAACTTGCCTCTCCCATGCAGTATAAAGAATCTGCCTACAATGCTGGAGACCTTGGTTTGATCCCTGGGTTGGGAAGATCCCCTGTAGGAGGGCATGGCAAGCCACTCCAGTATTCTTGCCTGGAGAGTTCCATGAACAGAGGAGCCTGGCAGGCAGCAGTCCATAGGGTCTCAAAGAGCTGGACATGACTGAGTGGCAAAGCACAGCACAGCCTTCCAGGCTCAGTTCATTTCAGTTCAGTTCAATTGTTCAGTTGTGTCTGACTATTTGCAACTCCATGGACTGCAGTACACCAGGCCTCCCTGTCCATTACCATCTCCCAGAGTTTACTCAAACTCATATCCATTGAGTCGGTGATGCCATTCAACCATCTCATCCTCTATTGTCCCCTTCCCCTCCCGCCTTCAATCTTTCCCAGCATCAGGGTCTTTTCAAATGAGTCAGCTCTTTGCATCAGGTGGCCAAAGTATTGGAGTTTCGCTTCAATATCAGTTCTTCCAATGAATATTCAGGATTGCTTTCCTTTAGGATGGACTGGTTGGATCTCTTTGCTGTTCGAGGGACTCTCAAGAGTCTTTTCCAACACCATAATTCAAAGGCATCAATTCTTCTTTATCGTCCAACTCTCACAGCCATACATGACCACTGGAAAAACCATAGACTTAACTAGATGGACCTTTGTTGGCAAAGTAATGTCTCTGCTTTTTAATACACTATCTAGGTTGGTCATAACTTTCCTTCCAAGGAGCAAGCGTCTTTTAATTTCATGGCTGAAGTCACCATCTGCAGTGATTTTGGAGCCCCCCAAAATAAAGTTAGCCTCTGTTTCTACTGTTTCCCCATCTATTTGCCATGAAGTGATGCGACTGCATGTCATGATCATGGCTTTCTGAATGCTGAGCTTTAAGCCAACTTTTTCACTCTCTTCTTTCACTTTCATCAAGAGGCTCTTTAGTTCTTCTTCACTTTCTGCCATAAGGGAAGTAGCCTTCCAGATAAGTTTACGTTTTTTCAAAGTTCTGAGTCACTGTTTCTCAATAGGTAATACTAGTCATTATCCATTTCATTTTTTGTTGCACCCATATGCTGCTGCTAAGTCGCTTCAGTCGTGTCCGACTCTGTGCGACCCCGTAGATGGCAGCCCACCAGGCTCCGTCGACCCTGGGATTCTCCAGGCAAGAACACTGGAGTGGGTTGCCATTTCCTTCTCCAATGCATGAAAGTGAAAAGTCAAAGTGAAGTCACTCAGTCGTGTCCGACTCTTAGCGACCCTATGGACTGCGGCCCACCAGGCTCGTCCATCCATGGGATTTTCCATGCAAGAGTGCTGGAGTCGGGTGCCAGAGCCTTCTCCGTTGTATCCATATATTCCTTCTTTTTTGTGGCTTTTGACACATGGTATATTTGTTCTATTTGCACTTCTTTATTCCTGCCTCCATGATAGGGAATAGTTTGGTGGAATAAAACTAAAACAGACTCTGAATTTAGATTTAGCAATAGAATTGGAATGCTCATTTCTAAAATAATCATAACTATATAATTTATAGAATTGCTTTAAATGAAAAAACAATGTACATTAGATCCCTCCTCTGTTATGTAGGCTCTCCGAAAATCTATTCTATTAGCAATTATTATCAGTCTTCTCCAGGCCCTTAAGTGGGTAGAACTTTTTTGTGATCTCACTTAATATTTCTTACCATTAAGAAAATGGTTAAAGAAACCACACGTTTAGATCACTTCAAATGGCAGTGTAGCCAGCAAAACTGAAATTCAAATGAATCTTAAAAGTTACTTCGATTTAAAAAATCAAATCACATTTGTGTATTCATTCTTATTTTTTTCACTATTTAATGACTTAAGTAAAAGTTAAATGCTGAATCTAGTATGAGGGAATCAATGGTGAATTTACATGTTCAAGTCAGAAGCAGTTGAGGGAGTTTGAAAAAGTTTTTAAAGTTCAGCAAATGGGATATCTTCAAAAAATTAAATACTGTGACTTTGTACTGAATGTTAGAACATAGTAGGTATCAGTATTCGAGTTCAGAAATATTTTCCACTTAGCTGGTACAAAAACTGTGAAAAGAAGGTACCTTGCCAGTGCTATAAGCATAAACCCCTGTGAGAAAAAGTGAAGGAAACGGAAGGGCAAAAGGGAGTATCAAAACTAGGTCATTACTAATGGGTTAGAAACCAGATGATGGATACTCCCATATACTGCATAATTATTAATTGAAGCCGTCAAATGGTCTAATTACTTTAATATGTTTTTGCATCTATTTTCTCCCTTGATACATTTTCTTGCTCTTAATGACTGTACTTGGAACAAGATTAAAGATTTTTTTAAGTCAAGAGCAAATGAAATGATCCTTTTCTTTCTTTTGTAATAATTGCTTCCGTGGTATTCTAGGAGTTTAGATAACTCAGTTAACAAATATCAAGTATTTAGTATGACTCAGGAAGGACAAATGCTTCTTTTTAGGTATTTACGGTAGAAGAATATCAAGAATGCTTTTCCACAGACTCCTTAATAATACTGGTTTTTATGTACTAGTGCTAGAGTNAGAGTCTCAAAAGTTTAAATCTGACAACTCCATTACTGCAATCTCAATTTCCGGTTAAGAATTTTGTCATTTAAATTGTTTTTTTATGGTATAATTAAGTCTTAGCACTTTTAAAGAGCTCTAACATCTTATTTCTGATAAGACAAATATTCTTTTACATTGCTTGGCTTGCCTTAATTGGATTCCCTTTTGCACCTAATTCCATTATTTCAATAAGTGCATCTAATAGTAAACACCTTGAGAATATAAAATATTTGATATTGTAATAGGAGGAGAAAGATGAGAAAAAGTAGTAGCAGCAGTAACAAACAGTATTTGTTTGCAATATTCTATAATCCATCCTATCTATTTCAAGGGCATCATCTAATCCTATGAATAAATGCTTATTTCAAAGATGAAGTAACTGAAGCTCAGAAAGATTATATAATTTACCCAGTGTCACCTAGCAAGTAAGTGGTAATGTCAGTTTGGATATTAATACTATTACTCACTTAAATATACAAACCAATTTTTACTCTTTTTTAATCTATTACTTAGTTTAGGAAATCATTCACTCTAGTCCCCTCTTTGGGGAAACTATTGTTAAATATTTTTTTTCCTGTTAATGTGTGGTCCATTTATTGTGACCCTCACTAGACCACGATCATGAAAACAAGTCACCCCTTTTCATCTATAGTATTTCAATGTAGAATTCCTATTTAAGGGGAGTTTAGCTCTGCTCTCCTGTCATCCAGAACATCAGCACTGACTTTCTTTGCCACTTCCCAATGGCGGTGTAGAACAGGGTTTTCTACAGCTAGTGCATTGCGTGCTGACTGCTTGAGGAATGGGCTGCCTGTGCGTACTGCTGCCCTGCGGATGCCGCAGCAGCATCCTGTGCTAGGGGGACTGCCTTCTCAGGCCCACGGGGAAAGCCATACCACAGTTTGTGAGAACAGGATTTTCCTAGTGTTTGTAATCCTGGGAAGAGGTTAATTACAGTCCAGGATACTGTAGGTCTCTGATTTGAGGTGAAGAGGGGTACACCCTCTGGATGCAGTATGAGACTGGGCCGACCTTTTGAGGGTGGAGAGTTCTGGATCTATTCCAATAATGGGGGTGGGCCCCCATAATGAGACAGAAACAAATAAACCAAGAGTGGTGACGAAAGTGAGTGGCGATACTCAGAGTCATATTTAACCACAGGTGACAGCAAAGGGAATCAATAATACTTGGGACAATTTACCGAAGAGATTACAGAGTAACCTTTTCATGAAGTGTTGGGTGTTATCGAATTGACCCTCAGAGAGTATCTGATTCTGTGGGTGTGTGTGACTATTGTCTATGCTGTTTTATAGCTCTGTGGGGTGAGATTAACTGGTAGAAAACTGATAACACTGTAAAGGATTCTTACCTTTAATCAATGCAAAGAATTCCTGTCTACAGCAGCGCAAATTAATTTTGTTTGATTGAGATACAATCGACCTGCACTAGGTGGAAAAGATAACTCCAAATGTAGCAATTGTTCTGTGAGGAATCAGCAGAGTGAGAGGAGCCACTAACAGAAGTTACATATATGGACAGGCCAAAACAGGGTTGAAACACAACATATTCCAAACCAGTGTGACCCAAGAAGGACCCAAGTTGGCCATGGGGTAATGGGGAAGACAGTGATACTCAAGGAATACCTTTGATATGCACTGATTTTATATTTGCATGAAAATCGTGTCTTTAACATTTTGAAAATTATACTTGGGCAACACATTACAGCAAGATGGGACTATTCTTCATCATAAATGCTTTGTTTTTTACAAAATAATCAAACTTTAGGTGACTTATTGTCAAGTCATAGATAATATGTGACTAGATTTCTTTTCTACATATCCTAAAGATCTGGTCTTCAATATATCTACCTCCAGCCAGGTAGTTTAAGTGGTAGATGGCAGTGGGTTAGGAACAAAATCAGAGGTCTAGAGAAACACAAGGTCAAAGGTTTAAACAAGTTGTCACAACAGGAGAAAGTTGTATCGGTTCATTTTTGAATGCAGAGTAAGCAATTATGGCTAAATTTAATCACAATATAGGGTACATAAAAATTACATATGCTACAAAAGGAGGCTCTTATCCAAGAAACTGGGAAATATATATATCACATCATTTACTTGACATCAGAAATCCATTTCTTAAAATTCAGATTCTTTATGAAAATGCTAACTGTGGACTTGTATTATTTTCATGTAGCCATTGTGACAAGTTACACAAACTGGGTGGCATAAAACAACAGAAATATCTTCTCACAGCTCTGGAGACCAGAAATCTGAAATCAGTATTACTGGTCCACAAACAAAGTGTTGGTAGAGTTGTACTCCCTCCAGAGGCTCAAGAGGAAAATCTACTTCTTGCTTCTTTCATGAATGTAATTACAGTTGCAAAGAACTCTTTCACATATAAGGTAACATTTACAGGTTCCATCTATTAGACACTTACATACTTTGGAAGATGTTATTCAGCCTACTAGAGAATTCATTTTTTATCAAGTTGGAAAAACTATAATGAGCTACATATTAAACCAAAATCCTCATCCAATATTTTTTAACTACAACACAGTAAAGTGTGTTTGTATAAGAAATATACTACCAATGTGGATCTAAAGTACATAAAACAGTATTTTCTAATCACTAAACAATGAATGTGAACAATGTGAAGAAGGCTGAGTGCCGAAGAATTGATGCTTTTGAACTGTGGTGTTGGAGAAGACTCTTGAGAGTCCCTTGGACTGCAAGGAGATCCAACCAGTCCATTCTGGAGATCAGTCCTGGGATTTCTTTGGAGAGAATGATTCTGAAGCTGAAACTCCAGTACTTTGGCCACCTCTTGTGAAGAGTTGACTCATTGGAAAAGACTCTGATGCTGGGAGGGATTGGAGGCAGGAGGAGAAGGGGATGACCAAGGATGAGATGGCTGGATGGCATCACTGACTCGATGGACGTGGGTCTGAGTGAACTCTGGGAGTTGGTGATGGACAGGGAGGCCTGGCGTGCTGTGATTCATGGGGTCACAAAGAGTAGGCCACGACTGAGCGACTGAACTGACTGAACTGAAATAATGAGTAATATAGTTATAAAAATAGTTGCTTTATATTTTATGACATGCACATTTTTGGTTCCTGCAGCATTTCCTTCACTGATTCTCAGAGCATCCTTCATGATATCTACATGAGATTCTGAGTTCTACCCATTGTATTTGGGCTGGAACACGAGGCTCTTTTGAATATATTTTTGGTGTTTGCTGCTAAGTCACTTCTGTCGTGTCTGACTCTGTGCGACCGCATAGACAGCAGCCCACCAGGCTCCCCCATCCCTGGGATTCTCCAGGCAAGAACACTGGGTTGCCATTTCCTTCTCCAATGCATGAAAGTGGAAAGTGAAAAGTGAATGTGAAGTCGCTCAGTCCTATCCAACTCTTAGTGACCCCATGGACTGCAGCCTACCAGGCTCCTCCATCCATGGGATTTTCCAGGCAAGAGTACTGGAGTGGGGTGCCACTGCCTTCTCCTTTTGGTGTTTACTATGTTTTATTTTATTGAGGAGATGAAATTTATTTTTTCCTAATATCATTTTCAGCTAAAATATCAAGAAGCATCCTACTAAGCTATATTCACCAGGAATATGTCCATAATAAGAATGGTGTATATTCAGAATTGGACTTGGAGTCATAATGGGTCATATCATAAGTGGGTTAGAAAAGAGAAACAAGTTCTATTTAAAGAGAAAGAACAATTCTCAAATATAGAGAAGACCATTGTAACCAGACCGTATATTTTAAATCCACCAAATTGGACTTCTCAATTTTTAAACCATTTAAGAAAAGATGTAAACGACAACAATGTCAGAATCTACGCAAGTACTGATCTACCTTCCATTCAACACAGTTATTGTTTGCTTCCCAAGTTCTTTTGTTTTTGTTTTCATACAAGACAGACTATTTTGACAGCTATCTTCCTTCTTAAAAAGGTAGCATTTTAATTTTATATATCAGTCTCTGGTGATGTAAGTAATCAGATATAATCAACTTTGGATGTTAACAATTTTGATTTTTTGGTTCTGGAAAGATGCTTTCTCCAAAATATAGCTAGAATTTAATTTTCTTCATTTCATGTTGTTTCAACTGGTGTTTTTTTTTTTTTTTTTTCCTAATTTGCTATGTTAGTCTTCTTCTATCTAGTCTTGGATTCTACCCATGTTCCTCTGCAATATACTTTCACACAATGATCATTTAAACATGCAAATCATATCATGCTGATTTACAATTTCAAATTCTTTAATTTCTGGCTACCTTGCCTCTAGGGGATGTGCCCCCAGCTATTTTTCTCACCTCATCTCTTTCCTCTCATTCTCCATCTCATTACCTGCTGGCCACATTAACCTTCTTTCTGTTCATCAAATACGTGGAGCTTACCCCCGACCTAGTGTTTGCTGTGCCCTGAGCTGGAATGCAATTTCCCAGATAGAAGCATAGATTCTCTGTAGCGTGCAGGGCTCAGCAGACCTTAAGGCAAGCTTGTTGCAATGGTTCAGTCGGAAGCAGTCTCCCAACCTCCATTGCCTCTGAATGCCTCTGCTTTATTTTATTCCAAGAGCTTTTCATTCTCAGAAATTATTTTATTTATTCACTTGATTATAGACTGTCAGTACCACAAAAGCAATTGCTACTTTTATTCACAGAATTGATGATAATTTAACTTATATTAATACATTAATACATTAATAATTTAACTCAAAAATCTATAACTTAGCTTTTTAAAAGGGCCTTATTTCTGTCTTAGTTTTAAGCAGCATCTCATCAATGTGTCTCTGAGGCTGGGTAAATGCACAAACAGAGGTATCCAAGGCCATCCTATAGGTAGACAGGTTTCTCTAGGATATGGAATCCTAAAATGTGTCCACGTTGAGAGTCTACTGAAACTGCTCCAGGAAGCCCATTCTCTTTTTCAACTGGCACACCAAAAATGGTACACTGGTACCCATACACAGAAACACAGAGAGACATACACACACACAGACACACACGTATGCACATTCATCCTTTAGGTTCAGGAACTGTTGGGTAGTGCCTAAGATATCTAAGAAGGATGTCTACAGTCATGACAAAATTATTCTGTTTATTCCACTGCAATACAAACAATAAACATCATTTTATATGCAACCTAATATTTAAAGAATATTGAGAAGAACATCACAGACTACTGCATTCGCACATTGCTTTCCATCCCTGATACAGAAGACACATTCCAGTGTTTACCTGACTTCAAAACCCTGAACTGTCTCTTGTTTTATCAGTGTCCCCTAATTTACCACATAGATTCTCATTCTTCTTGGCAAACATTTTTTCTTTACATATTATCTATTCCTTGCTTAATTCATCTATTAACAAGATTCCTTTATGAAATTCTCTCTAAGTGATTAGTAAAATGTAAGAAATGTGAAAGTGTTAGTCATTCAGTTATGTCTAACTCTTTGCAACCCCACATACTGTAGCCCTCAGTTCCTCTGTCCATGGGATTCTCTAGGCGAGAATACTGGAGTGGGTTGCTGTTCCTTTTCCAGGGGATCCTCCAATCCAAGAATCAAACCCAGGTCTCCTGCATTGTAGGTGGATTCTTTACATCTGACCTATCAGAGAAGCCCTTTAAAATGTAAGAAGGCCTTATCATTTCAGAGCTGGCCTATCACAGATAAGATCACTTTCAAAGAAAGAAGAAACCACTCTATTGCTTTCAGCCTTGGTACAAGTGTTCCAGGACTTAGACACAAATTTTTAAAAAAGAAAAAGCATCCAAGCAAGTTGAAAGAAAGGATTTGGTCGCTGGGGAGGACTTGAGCCTGGAGCTAGGTAGGAAGAAGATACCAAAAATCTAAGAAGACCAGTGAAAGGTCTCACTTAGAGCTTAACATCTGTTACTTTAACCACAAAAACAAAGATTTGGCAGCTTCAGAGCCATCGCTTTGAATTCATAATATTCCAGACACCTGAATATTTCTTAGCAGAAAATTTACTATTTCTTTCTTTTCTGTTTTTCACCTTTGGCCAGTCTCTTTGCTGCTGCTGCTGCTGCTGCTAAGTCGCTTCAGTCGTGTCCAACTCTGTGCGACCCCATAGACGGAAGCCCATCAGGCTCCCCATCCCTGGGGAGGCAAGAATACTGGAGTGGGTTGCCGTTTCCTTCTCCAATGTATGAAACTGAAAAGTCAAAGCGCAGTCGTTCAGTTGTGTACGACTCTTAGCGACCCCATGGAATGCAGCCTACTGGCCTCCTCCGTCCATGGGATTTTCCAGGCAAGAATACTGGATTGGGGTGCCGTTGCCTTCTCCAGGCCAGTCTCTCTAGTTTAAGCAAATATATGAATGCTGTCTTTTCACATATTAAACAGCCCCTCTTGGTAATTTGCAAACAAGTAAGTAAACTTTTCAGAGAAACACTCCAATAAACTCTTAAAATAATATTTTTTGTCCTACTACTCTCTTTTAAAATTTTGAAATTATTTACTATATTTGAGAGAAGCTCTTTTAAAAGCTATGATAATACATGAATCTTCATAATATAAAGTTAGTCTTTTTTTTTTTTTTTAATCCTCCTAAGTCATTAGGAAAAAAGCATTAGGTCAGAATTTAGTAACCATATCCTAGTTCACCTTCTGAACTTAGAGGCCTTGCTTCTATCTTGGCAGAAAGCAAGTCAAACAAAGAGAGCCCAGAGTAACTACAAGGGGCCAGTTTCTTCTTTCCCAAATGAGATGAGACATAGGAAAAATCTACGGTAATTGTAATCAAGAGCCAAATTAGGCAGAATGAGTTAGAGAAACTCAGTCCGACTCAGCCAACACTTGAATTGATAAATGTCCATATTGAGCTAAACTGTTTTTAAAGAACTTGCACTCTCTATGAAGGTATTCTGGTGGTATTATGGGGTAGATCTTACCCTAAAGGGCAATAGGTCAGAAGACTTAACAAAGAACCCAAATATCAAATGAGAGAAACTTTCAAAGAGTGAGGATTTCCTGAGGAGCTTTCCAGGCCGAGGCAATAGTGCTCTTAAATGCATTTCCTTTACTATTCCTGAGTTTCTCAGGGCTGAGCTGTTCAATGTTCCGTGCTCTGTATTTCACATTTAGTCTACCAGTCTCAAACAGGTATGTTAGCTCTGTCAGAACATGAGTGTTATGTTGGTTAAAGCCCTTCTATATGAGTAAATTGACGTTTCACTTGTCAGTATAATTTCAAAAATAACTATTAATCTACACACAGTTACTGACTTTTGTATTCTGGATAAATAAGAAGTTACAAGTAAGAATTAAAAAAAACACCAATATGAACTCTAAGCATAATCATTTCACAAAGGACAGGGCATTTTAATAACAAAAAATGTAGAAAGTCTCCTGAAGCAAAGAGTAAAAATGTCATTAAAATAAACTTAGCTTTATAACTTTTCTTATATCATCTTTTAGCCTTCATTTGATCCATATTTATTCACAGACTGACTCCAAAATACAGAGTGCTTGGTCATACTGATGTAGGCTTTCTCTAACTTGCCAGCTTTATTCTCACCATTTTTCTCACTATAGTTACCTGGTAAAAATTTAAATCTTCAAGCACATAGGTCTGCATAACTTGCAAGTCTCCTTCTGGTTTTCATTTTCTTATAACCTGAAACTACTACTGACTTTAAAGTGTTCAGCATAAAACCCAATTTGTGCTTTTATTCATTTACAACAGATGGGGTCACCATGAAAAGGGGGAGCAGATTATAGCTTCCCTTTTCTGTAGCTCCTTTATTAAAATCACTTGCATCATTTTTATAAGAATCACACTTTCTTCTAAGATGTGATTCTTACAAAGGATACACATTTTGTTTTAGAACAGTTTAGTAAGTAGTAAGCCTGGGCCCTCAAAGTCTCTGTAAAAAATTTATGGCCAAAGTGACATTCATCTTAATCACAATACCCAAACCAAATAGTTGTCCAACCATGCAAAAGCCCTAAGCAGAAAGAAATTCCAATAACATATGCTGAAGTTACAACTACTGACAATGAATGTTGCCAGTCTTAAAAGAACCAAGAGCTATTGCTTACCAGAGTGAGAAATGGGATGAGGATGGTATATTACTCTTTTTAACTTTCAATATCTTGTCAGTCTGCCATAGGACTGGTGCTTAAAATTCATTTTAAAATTGTGCTTCTGGGAATTTTAATACTATCGCTTATAATAAATATATTTTTTTTTCCAATTTTGACTATAATATGAAGGAAAGCTGAGAAAAAGGCTATGAAACAGAGATGTAAAAAATAAATACAATAGATACAAAATAAAGTAAAATTTTCCTTGACTTATGATGGAATTGTACCCCAATAAACCCACTATAAGTTGAAAATTTGTCTAATACACCTAACCTACCAAGCATCATAACTTAGTCTAGCCTATCTTAAATGTGTTCAGAATACATATATTAGTCTATAGTTGGGCAAAATGATCTGCCACAAGGCCTATTTTACAGTCAAGGGTTGAATAGATATCATGTAATTGATTAAATACTGTACTGACAGTGAAAAACAGAAGGGATGCACCAATACAGAATGGCTGTAAGTGTGTCAGCTGTTTACTTTCACTATCACATGGTTGACTGGGGGCAGCTCACTTCTACCATATACCACAACCGTGGGCAAAGATAAAAATTCAAAGTATGTTGTGTACTGAATGCATAGCACTCTTGCAACATCGAAGTGGAAAAATAGTAAGTTAAGCTATCTTTAAGTCTAGAAACATCTATAGTAAATAGTGATATTAATAAAGGAAAATTATTGAAAGAAGGAATTGCTGAAAATGGATTCATATCTTTCTTTCCTCAAAAAAAAAAAAAAACACATTTTGGGGGGTACTTATGTCACTGGACTGTGAAAAATTCTCATCAACTAGTTTCAAACTTTGTCATTTAGCATAAACTATTGGCCAGGATAATATCTGATTTCAACAGCCTAAGACTTCTTTACTTGGAGAAGAAAATGGCAACCCATTCCAGTATTCTTGCTTGGAGAATCCCCATGAACAGAGGTGACTGGCAAGCTACAGTCCATGGGGTAGCAAAGAGTTGGACACGACTGAGTGACTACACAGAGCAGATATAGCATATATTATGGTAACATACCATACTGCTCTAAAAAGTTAATGTGTGGTCTGTATCACTGAATATGTCTTCATAATAATAACTGGTTTAATATATTTTAAGAATCAATTAGCAGTGATGGTGATTTTTTTCACCACTTACATAAAAAGGTAAAAATGTATTTTTATCGTTGTAAAGAAAAGTACAGGTAGAAATAAAGTCCCATTTTTATCACTAGTTTTGTACTGTAGCAACAATTATAAAACTAAAAGATTTTAAATGATAAGTAGTAGAAATAAACTAAATTCAGGAAAACTAGTCTTTAAAAAGCAATTTGAGAAATTTTAGATATTTAAAATTATAAAAGAATAAGTATTAAAGACTTTAATTTCAGTTCAATTAGANTGTATTGGTTTTGCCATACACTGACATGTAAACTTCTTTTAATCTATCAGGTTTGCCTACCTCTCCACTTTTTAAAACCTTTGTATAATTGAAAATTTCTAGCATTTATAAAATAGGAAGATAGGGTAACTCTCTATGTACTCATCAACTAACTTCAACAATTACCTCAGGCCATTTCTGTTGTATCTGTATCCCCAAAGACATACTGTGTGCTTAGTTGCTCAGTGGTGTCTGAATCTTTTGCAACCCCATGGACTATAACCACCAGACTTCTCTCTCCATGGAATCCTACAGGGAAGAATTTACTAGAGTGGATAGCCATTCCCTTATTCAGGGGATCTTCCTGACCCAAGGATAGAACCTGGATCTCTGGCATTGTAGACATTCTTTACCATCTGAGCCATAAGGGAAGCCCAAAAAGACATACTTGCTCTGCTCAGACAGAACTGAATTATTTCTGTTACATTATTTCATCCACAAAAATTCTTCCAACATAGTTTTGGAAGTCCTAGACATAGAAATCAGAGAAAGAAATAAAAGGAATCCAATTGGAAAAGAAGAAGTAAAATTATCACTGCTTACAGATGATGTGATGTTATACATAAGAAATCCTAGAGACACTACTGGAAAACTGCTAAAGCTCATCAATAAATTAGGAAAAGTTGCAAGAAACAAAATTAATGTGCAGAAATCTGCTGCATTTCTATATACTAACAATGAAACATCAGAAAGAAAAATTAAGGAAAACAAACCCATTCACCATCATATCAAAAAGAATAAAACATCTAGGAATAAACCTACTAAATGAGACAAAAGACCTGTACTCCAAAAACTGTAAGACATTGATGAAAGAACTGATTATACAAACAAATGGAAAGATACACTTTGCTCTTGGTTTGGAAGAATCAATATTGTAAAAATGATGATACTACCCAAGGCAATCTATAGATTCAATGCAACCCTATCAAATTATCAATGGCTTTTTTCCTAGAACTAGAACAAAAAAATTTTAATTGAGAGGGCACTTGGAAGAATTCCACCCTTTACCTCTATACCATCAATTTAGTACATAGTTTTGTTTCTTTCAATTTGCTTTCAGTTTTTAGGAATTGTTATTTTTCCAATTTTGACTAAATTTTTATGTACAATTATTCAGAATGTTTATACGGTTCTAGAAAAAAACCTACAAAACAAAGCATATTCAGAGATTTCAGTTCTATCTTTTTCATTATCCTTTCTCTTATTCCTCTAAGTATCCATGTCTTTTAGTTTTAAAATTATTTTTCCAACTTTTAACTCAAGTAATATACATATGTATATGCTAACAGTCAATAATGTTGATTGTATTTTAACATATTGCTATTTTTATACTTAACATTTTGCATTATACTATCCCCTTCTTAGGTAAACAATAGCACAGTATACTCACTTTTCTTCACCTAGTCTTATTTAACAATAAAGACTGGAGAAAAATCCATAATTGTTTATAAACATTCTCCTTTTGTCATACTAGTATTACCTGTAACTCTATTGTTCTGCTTTATTGTGTGCATTCAAAAATTCATGTTCCATATTGATGCATATTTGTTTTTTTCCCAGATTTTACTATTTAGATATTGCTGCCATACATAGCCTTGTAGAAAACATTTTATGTTTTCATATTTTATCAGTGTATCTTTGAGAATGTTCCTAGAGGTAGGATTATGGGTCACAGGGCAAATATATAGATACTGATGGACATCGTTAAATTTCTTTCCAAAGTGGTTTTAACATTTTGCATTTCCATTACCAACATAGGAGAATGTTTATTCATCTTTACCCCCAGAGGATATTGCCAAATTTTTGGATTTTAGCCAATTCAATATGTGAGAAATGGGATCTCAGGGTAGTTTTAATTTGCAGTGTTTTATTATCAGCAACACAGAACATCTTTTTATATTTTAAGGATATGTATATTTCTATTCTCTTTGAGCTATCTGTATATTTTGTCCATTTTTCTACAGTGCTGAGGCTTTACTTTTAGATATTAATATATTTATTATACTACCCTTTATAGTATATATTGCATTTATTTCAGTTTCTCATTTGTCTTTTGTAATGCTGGAAGTGTTGGTCTTCTGTTTTTTGGATTTTTTGTTCACTTTTCTTTGCATTTTTATGTAGACAAATTTATGAATTTATCCATATTTTCAATTATTCTGCCATAAATCAAATACAAGTTTGGACAGTTTTCTCCACTTTAGATTTGATGCAAAATTCACCTAGGTTTTCTTCTAGCACTGGTATATCCAATTTAAAAAATTTTTTAAACTCTGACCCATTTAGAAGTTACCCCAGCACATGATGTGAGGACTGGATCCAAATTTAGTATTTTTCTACATTGCTTTTATTACAGAATCTCACTGATTAAAAAGCTGTATCTTTTCCTCACTGATTTGAGATGCCATTTTTATCTTATATCAATACTGTGTTCTCAATTTGGACCATTTCCAGAGTCTTGTTATGAGGTATGTTTTTAATTGATGCTGACTTGATGTGAAATAGGCCAGCTGTCTAAAAAGATACTCTGCCTTCTGATTTTGGCTGCATGGTTCCCTTTCGTGTCCTTTAGTTTATTCTCTTTTGAATGTGAAAGCTTGAGGTATCAAATGGGACATTTTTTGACTAGAATTATCACTGGTGAAATCACATATTTCATGTTACATTACAGCAGAAGTTATGCAGTATCTGGGTTGCTGCTGCTGCTAAGTCGCTTCAGTCGTGTCCGACTCTGTGTGACTCCATAGACAGCAGCCCACCAGGCTCCCCCGTCCCTGGGATTCTCCAGGCAAGAACACTGGAGTGGGTGGCCATTTCCTTCTCCAATGCATGAAAGTGAAAAGTGAAAGGGAAGTCACTCAGTCGTGTCCGACTCTTGGCGACCCCATGGACTGCGGCCCACCAGGCTCCTCTGTCCATGGGATTTTCCAGGCAAGAGTACTGGAGTGGGGTTCCTTTGACTTCTGGGTTACCTAGTTTTAATGATGCTAAAATCACCTACTACATTTGTTAACATAGACAATTTCTCTCTGTGTCATGCATTTTTCCCTTGATATTTTTTATATAACAAAAATTAGGGACTAATTTCTTTATAATAGTTTGATATGTTTGATAAAAAAATAATACATTGACTAGAGGATTGAAATAATAGAAAAAGTATTTGTCAAGGTAGCTAGAATTGCAGGTATCTTCTTCTAAAAATTACCTTTAATTTTGCATTTTTCTTCTAATTTTATATTTTAAAACTTACTTACATATGATCAGACATTTTAAGGACACATGTATCACTCTACCCTTTATACTTGTTCCCTTATTACAGAGGAGCAAAGAAAACTGAACTAGAACTACATTCAATAAAAATGTGTATGTAATCTGAAAAAAATAATGATTTTGAGCTCTGATTTTAAAAGATTTTCTATATTCAG
>SJYQ01002406.1:29368-64118 GCA_006410935.1 Redunca redunca
CAATGTAGTGATTCACAATTTTTAAAGGTTATACTCCATTTATAATTAATATAATAAAACATTGCCTATATTTCCCATGTTTTACAATAATCAAGTTTTTATAAATAATTATAAAATAGAAGTTTTATTATTTTTAGTGAGATGCATGTGTTTTTCATCTAATTATTCTAAGCAGACATTGATTAGTGTAATTCGTTTTTAGAATCACCCAGAACAGCCTCAATCTTGCTCCTCTTTTATATTTGTAAAGATGTTTGAGTAAGCAACATATTTCACATTTCAAAAATAACTAAGTGGGAATGAACATTGTTATTGTATAGAGAAATCACTCAATTATTTAAACTCCTTCTGTGTTGTATGCCAAAATTATTTCTTTTACCAAAATTACTTTTAATGATTCATTAGCTGACATCTCAGTTAAGTCCTTCTTCAATTTTGTCAAAAGCAAACACTGGAAACTGCTTGAATTATAAAAGCATTTGTTACCCAGTTATGAAAGTCTTGGGCTCTCCTTGGGGCTCAGCTGGTAAAGAATCCACCTGCAATGCGGGAGACCTGGTTTCTATCCCTGGGTTGAGAAGATCCCTTTGAGAAGGGAAAGGCTACCCACTCCAGTCTTCTGGCCTGGAGAATTCCATGGACTGTATAGTCCATGGGGTCGAAAAGAGGGGACACTACTGAGCAACTTTCACTTCACTATGAAAGTCATGCACATCTTCAACTTTTGAAAAGTCTAAAAATAGGTTTTACTAAAATCTATTGAGTTTCATAGTTTTTGTACAAATGTTTGATAATAAAGAAGGTTTCTCGGCAATGGTCTTTTTCGGTGTCTTTGTTTGGTTCACATGGGCTTTTTTACACATGGGTTCAATATACCATACTAAGATTCAAGACGTGCGAGTAAGTAGGGAATGGTGATGCGGGAGGTGGTCAGAAAAGGGAACTGGCACAACATCTTGAGGGCAAGTGTGTCCTCAGATAAATAAACTTTAGCAAAGAATATTTATGAAAAATGAGAATTGGAGCTGGAAAGTGGTTTCCTTAACACCATCCATGCCTGTCTCTCCCTTGGAAACTGTTTTCTAGGGAAATGCGTCTCAATTTGAAAGATCCCATAGATCATAATGAAGTCATGTACTGTGTCTCATAGAGTTTAAAGAAAATATTGACAGAAGAGATGCTGAAATGTTTTAAGAAATTAACTTAGCAGCTAACATTTCAACTGGTATAACACTATTCTCCTGAATCTTATGGAAGACTTTGAGCTTTCTTTGCTGAAAAGAATCTAAAATTAGTTGGTGGAACCCTATTGTTGCTTAGATGAACATAGTTTGATCCATATAGCAGGCCTTGCATATGAAAAGATTTTCAAGTTCAAGGTTCAGTGTCTTCACTGGCACTTGATCATTATTAACTTATTACAGTTACAACAATTAGGCCTCACAAAGCAAAAGTCAAAGAAATACATTTTAATAAATATTGTATTCCATATTAATATAATAGGTATTAGTGCAAAGAAATAGAGGAAAACAATAGAATGGGAATACTAGAGATCTCTTCAAGAAAATTAGAGATACCAAGGGAATATTTCATGCAAAGATGGGCTCGATAAAGGACAGAAATGGTATGGACCTAATAGAAGCAGAAGATATTAAGAACAGGTGGCAAGAATACACAGAAGAACTATACGAAAAAGATCTTCATGACCCAGATACAACGATGTGATCACTCACCTAGAGCCAGACATCCTGGAATGTGAAGTCAAGTGGGCCTTAGGAAACATCACTATGAACAAAGCTAGTGGAGGTGATGGAATTCCAGTGGAGCTATTTCAAATCTTAAAAGATGATGTTGTGAAAGTGCTGCACTCAATATTCCAGAAAATTTGGAAACCTCAGCAGTGGCCACAGGACTGGAAAAGGTCAGTTTTCATTCCAATTCCAAAGAAAGGCAGTGCCAAAGATGGTTCAATCTACTGCATAATTGCACTCATTTCACACGCTAGTAAAGTAATGCTCAAAATTCTCCAAGCAGAGCTTCAGTAATATGTGAACCGTGGACTTCCAGATGTTCAAACTGGTTGTAGAAAAGGCAGAGGAACCAGAGACCAAATTGCCCACATCTGCTGGATCATTGAAAAAGCAAGAGAGCTCCAGAAAAACATATATTTCTGCTTTATTGACTATGCCAAAGCCTTTGACTGTGTGGATCACAAAAAACTGTGGAAAATTCTTTAAGAGATGGGAACACCAGACCACCTGACCTGCCTCTTGAGAAACCTGTATGCAAGTAAGGAATCAACAGTTAGAACTGGACATGGAACAACAGACTCGTTGCAAATAGGAAAATGAGTATGTCAAGGCTGTATATTGTCATCCTGCTTATTTAACTTATAAGCAGAGTACATCATAAGAAACGCTGGGCTGGATGAAGCACAAGCTGGGATCTAGATTGTCGGGAGAAATATCAGTAACCTCAGATGTAAAGATGACATCACCCTTATGGAAGAAATTGAAGAAGAACTAAAAAGCCTCTTAATGAAAGTGAAAGAGGAGAGAGAAAAAGTTGGCTTAAAGCTCAACATTCAGAAAACTAAGATCATGACATACAGTCCCATCACTTCATGGCAAGTAGATGGGAAACAGTGGCTGACTTTATTTTTTTAGGGCTCCAAAAGGCTCCAAAATCACTGCAGATGGTGATTGCAGCCATGAAATTAAAAGACACTTGCTCCTTGGAAGAAAAGTTATGACCAACCTAGACAGCATATTAAAAACAGAGACATACTTTGTCAACAAAGATCCATTTCCTGGTAGTCATGTATGGATGTGAGAGTTGGACTAGAAAGAAAGCTGAGTGCCAAAGAATTGATGCTTTTTAACTGTGGTGTTTGAGAAGACTCCTGAGAGTCCCTTGGACTGCAAGGAGATCCAGTCAGACCATCCTAAAGGAGATCAGCTCTGGGTGTTCATTGGAAGGACTGATGTTGAAGATGAGACTCCAATATTTAGGCAATCCGATGTGAAGATGACACCACTCTTATGGCAGAAAGTGAAGAGGAGCTAAAAAGCCTCTTGATGAAAGTGAAAGAGGAAAGTGAATAAGTTGGCTTAAAGCTCAACATTCAGAAAATGAAGATCATGGCATTTGGTCCCATCACTTCATGGGAAGTAGATGGGGAAACAGTGGAAACAGTGTCAGACTTTATTTTTTGGGGCTCCAAAATCACTGCAGATGGTGACTGCAGCCATGAAATTAAAAGACGCTTACTCCTTGGAAGAAAAGTTATGACCAACCTAGATAGTATATTCAAAAGCAGAGACGTTACTTTGCCGACTAAGGTCCGTCTAGTCAAGGCTATAGTTTTTCCTGTGGTCATGTATGGATGTGGGAGTTGGACTGTGAAGAAAGCTGAGTGCCGAAGAATTGGTGCTTTTGAATTGTGGTGTTGGAGAAGACTCTTGAGAGTCCCTTGGACTGCAAGGAGATCCAACCAGTCCATTCTGAAGGAGATCAGCCCTGGGATTTCTTTGGAAGGAATGGTGCTAAAGCTGAAGCTCCAGTACTTTGGCCACCTCATGCAAAGAGTTGACTCATTGGAAAAGACTCTTATGTTGGGAGGGATTGGGGGCAGGAGGAGAAGGGGACGACTGAGGATGAGATGGCAGGATGGCATCACTGACTCGATGGACATGAGTCTGAGTGAACTCCGGGAGATAGTGATGGACAGGGAGGCCTGGCGTGCTGCGATTCATGGGGTTGAAAAGAGTTGGACACGACTGAGCGACTAAACTGAACTGAACTGATGTGAAGAGCTGACTCATTTGAAAAGACTCTGATACTGGGAAAGATTGAGGGCAGGAGGAGAAGGGGATGACAGAGGATGAGATGGTTGGATGGCATCACCAACTCCATGGACATGAGTTTGGGTGAACTCAGAGAGTTGGTGATGGACAGAGAACCCTGTCATGCTGCGTTTCATGGGGTCACAAAGAGTAGGACACAACTGAGTGACTGAACTGAACTGATTAGTGTCTTTATATCCTAAGTGTTGATTCCTCAATATGTGCTTCCCAGGTGGTGATAGTGGTAAAGAATCCTCCTGCCAATGCAGGAGTCACAAGAGACTTGAGTTCCACCCCTGGGTCAGGAAGACCCCCTAGAGGATGGCATGACAACCACTCTTGTATTCTTGCTTGGAGAATTCCATGGACAGAGGAGCCTGGAGGGCCATAGTCCACGAGGTCGCAAAGAGTCAGACATGACTGAAGCGACTTAGCAAGAAATGCCTTAATACAATGCTTTGAATACCGTAGTATGTTTATGTATACTTGCTCATTACTATTTGTTGTTGTTTAGTCAGTTAGTCATGTCTGACTCTTCTGTGACCCCATGGACTGTAGCCTGCCAGGCTCCTCTATCCATGGGATTTCCCAGACAAGAATACTGAAGTAAGTTGCCATTTCCTTCTTCAGGGGATCTTCCTGACCCAGGGATTGAACACAAATATCCTGTATTGGCAGGCAGATTCTTTACCACTGAGCCACCAGGGAAACCCTATACTTTACTATACATATTTAATAAATTACTTTACATAATATATATTAGTGCCTAAGGGACACCATATACAATTCTACCTACTTTTTTGTTTTGGGGGTTTTTATGGCAGGCTGAACTATGACCTTTTCTTTGAACTGTTTCTATTACTTCCAACTCACACTACTTAAAAGGCAATCAGAAAAACACTGGTAATAAAATGACATACTGTCAAAGTACTTAAAATGTCATGGTGTTAGATGAGATTTGATAAATTAGACAGAGATGGCAAAAGGAATAGAAACTATGTGGATGGTATGTATGACAAGAATGTAGTTTACTCAACTCCAGGATTTAAAAATATTTTGGTTTAAGGTTAAAAAAAATTCAATTTAATTTGAGGTTCATTGGCAAATCTGAATTCTTTATGACTTCTCATTTATCTCCTAAAAATAAGTTGTGACTTATCATAGTGTATTCAAGGGACCATTCTCACATTTACTAGCTCTGTACAATCAGAAACATTCAGATTGTTTCCTTGAAATTACATATGGGTGCAAATGTTAATGGAAAATGTGCTTGGCAAGATAATTTTGGAGTCTCCCAAATTCCAGATATCATAGAAGTGTTGACGATGTTATAATGAACAAAACATATCATCAATTCCTTGAACTCTATGTCAGGAAAGTAGACAAAATACCAAATATGTTTCCACCCTTTCACTAAACCAAAGCCAATCTCATGTATTTGAATTTAGACTTCTCCCATGTTAAGTTCAGCTATGAGATGCATTACTCTGACTAAGCAAATGGCTGGTCCAATAGGATTTATTATCAATAGCTTAACCTCCTAAAAATAATTGTGCATGCATTTTTTTTTTTTAAGATTTCCATTAAAGGACATGACAGCACTTAATGAGTTGTCTAAACTTTATATTGGGGGATGAATTTCCTGCAAGTGATTAATGGAAGTTTTGAAATAAAATGAAATTAGTAGAAACACATCACATGCTTTATTTGCATAAAATTTCAACATCTTATGTCCTTATAAGACGCCACAACACCACCCTACTTTCACATAGTTCTCTGCTATTCACGATGCTAAATGTGAACAAATGAGCAACAGTTCCCATTCTACCTGAATTAGCAGTAATAGTAGCAGTGTTGTTTGCTCAGTTGTGTCTGGCTCTTTGTGACCCCATGAACCAGAGGCCCGCAAAATTCCTCTGTCCATGGAATTCTCCAGGCAAGAGTACTGGAGGTGAAAGCAATTCCCTTCTCCAGGGGATCCTCCCCACCCAAGGATCAAACGCAGGCCTCCTATATTGCAGGCAGAATCTTTACTGTCTGAGCCACCGGAGAAGCCCTCTATCTGACCTAACATTATCTTTGCTTTCTCCTTCAATTTATTCCCTAAAGCCTATACCTTCGGTAACCTGTCTTCTCAATGAATTAAGATTAGACATATATTTTATTCTGTACACCAAGCCCGGTATAGCTTATTGTATGAGAAATTTTACTTCTAACTTGAAAACAGTTAGGAGAGAAGTGAATGTATAAATGTACAAAATGTAGAATGTATGAAACCTACTTGAAGAATACTTTGTTTTTTGTCTGCTTAAATTTGAGACTCTAAGCTAAGATAATAGGAACTCTTTCTTGGGGTTCATTCTGGGGAATTAGTAAAAGAATTTGGCATGCAGATAAGAGGACAAAGTAAAAAAGTGGTATAAAGATAGTAGAAATCAGTGCATTCTGATTTAGAAATATCAAAAAGGCTAAGTTACAAGTGGAAAAGCCATTGGAATTCCATGAGTGCAAATGTTTTAAGAAGACAAGTATTCTAATTAGCCTGGATGGGAAACTCAGCATGAAGCTAAATAGTTGTTTTGACGTTTAGAGTCATTATACTGGACTGTGTCAGTAGGATCACACAACACTATTGTGATAACACAAATGTTAAACAAATCACCCATCTCAGAATTTCCTAAACAGTGCTTTACAGCTTTTGAAGAGTTTTTTTTTCAATATCATAGTGTTTGTCTTTGTTGGATTCCCTAATGAATTTAGCAGTCTTTATACTTAGCAGGAAATCTGGACTGATCATTTGAGGCCTGTTTTCCTTATCCATTGTGGAGTATGGGTTTACTTTTGGACACCTAATAAATCATGATTTAACATCTAAGAAACAGACTTATTGCCACATTGCTAAATCAAGGCAAGAAGCAAACAGTATAAAGGGTTGGTTTGTCTTTCACCTATAGACAGTAATGAAGGAAGAAGTGATATTCTCTAGTAATGATACACTAGACTCTAATAATGATATGTTAGTGCCCCAGCCTTATTATGTGGGGTTAGTAATGGTTTTGTATTTGAAAATGTTAAGCCCTGCCTTGTTTGTAGCTCACCAAGGAATACGACCATATGTGATGCTTTTCTACTTCAGGCAATGCCCCCACTGCTGGATAGATTGCTGTTGACAGCTTTTGACCAGAGGGAGCCATTAGATTTTGCTGGCTAGCAAACAATTACAGCTTTGATATGAGCTACAAGGTAAAGATGAAAAGGAAAACTGATGTAGAAAAATATGCTAGCTCTGTGTGGTCGCCAGACCCTTCTTGTGTAAATGAAAAATTATTTAGATGTAAAAAATAACAAAAGAAAAACAAAGAAAAAAAACCCCAAACTATTCAAGATTAGATAGGTAAAATGAGCCTTGAAAAAGACCTGGAAGAAATATAGTTGAAATTTCATGCCACTAAAAAATAATTCAAAGGAATAATTTGAAGATGGCAAATATTTTTCAACTGATGCTATTGGAGAGAGGCTCAAAAATAGTTTCTGTATTTGGAAATACCTTGATTTTGTTCCTAATAATGTCATTTTAGGACAGCAGTTGTATCTTACACCTGCTGCTGCTGCTGAGTTGCTTCAGTCATGTCTGACCCTGTGTGACCCCATAGATGGCAGCCCACCAGGCTCCCTTGTCCCTGGGATTCTCCAGGCAAGAACACTGGAGTGGGTTGCTATTTCCTTCTCCAATGCATGAAAGTGAAAAGTGAAAGGGAATTCACTCAGTCGTGTCCAACTCTTAGCGACCCCATGGACTGCAGCCTACCAGGCTCCTCCGTCCATGGGATTTTCCAGGCAAGAGTACTGGAGTGGGGTGCCATTGCCTTATCCGGTATCTTATATCTACTAATGCAATAATACATTTAAACTGGCAAAACTTTTGGGTCAATGAATGCTGCCAAAGAACAAGATGACAAGAAATATTTTGACTATTTAGGTTTTGCTGAACATAAGCTAAATCAGTAGTTTGTTAGTTTGAAAACATTGGACTGAAAAAAGAGACAGACTATGGTAAATTTAGGTTTCCGTCATTCCTGTAATCATTTTTTAAAAAGGCAAACTTAAAAGCCTATTATAAACACACCTTCCTTGTATTTAGATTCTCAAGTGAATTTTATATAGGAAAGATAAAATTGCTGACCTGTATTACTGCCCTGTATACCTAAATTTCCATGAATTGACAGTAAATAGTTTTAAACTTTGGTTTAAAGTTTGGTTCAACTTTGAAATACAAAGGTTTTGATATCCAAAACTGAAATCTTACATTCCTTTACTGGATTAAATGATGCAGTATTCATCAATAAAAGTACTTGGAAGTAGAGTTGGTAATTTGTCAGAATACTGATATATCATTTATTTAAATTTTGTTTTTATATGAATATTAGAATCACCATTTTTTTCTCTATCCAGAGAAAAATCAATATCCATCTAATATGGATAGGGTAGAAACCAATTTATTAAACAGAATATATACTTTGGCTACCTGATGCAAAGAACTGGCTCATTGGAAAAGACCCTGATGCTGGGAAAGATTGAAGGCAGGAGGAGAAGGAGATGACAGAGGATGAGATGGTTGGATGGCATCACCAACTCAGAGGACATGAGTTTGATCAATCTCTGGGAGCTGGTGATGGACAGGGAAGCCTGGCACGCTGCAGTCCATGGGACTGCAAAGAGTCGGACACGACTGAGCGACTGAACCCATTGACTGATTACCTAAAAAATGTATAAGTATACAATTTTATACTGCTTTCAAAGGTGTGCGTCTTCTATGAATACACATCTACTTTCTTTTAGACAAACACATTTTAAATATTCCCCCCATACGCATATCTCATATAAGATTTCTGAAACAACATTAGGCTTTTACTGTGGTAAAACCAATAGGTTGGTTTTGAAAATAAAAATGTAATTGTGTTACAATTTTCCTGATGACACCTAAAATAGACTTTCATCCCTGGATCTAAGGACATTATTCAATAATCTCAAATTTGAGAGAATGCAATTTCCTTTTTAACGATGTGGAGCCAGATAGTATCCACTTCTTTATTCAAGTCTGGAAGCTGGTATCAGCTGACACCCTTCCATCAAATTTGAGGTTTGTGAAAGTTCTGGCTGTCTAGTACATAGAACTATAAGCAGATGATTTCATTCTAACAGAAGTATTTAGTTTTAGATTTTTTCAGTATCTTATTTTTTCTACTTTGCTTCTATTTTCCCATCTGCTAAAAGAGAATAATAATACTTAACATATGGATTATCAGGAGAATTATAAATTTCTTTATACAATGTTAGGCAGATGGTATGTCCTCAAGAAATGTTAGCTAATTTTATGATTGCTATTGTTTTTTAATCTATTTTTAGGGTTCAGAGTTCTTATAATATTAAAAAAGCAAATCATTGAATTTAAAATCAGTTAATCTTCAGTGGAATCTTATGAAAAATATGTGATTAAATGTCTTTAAACATCATGATTTTTTCTTCTTGGCTGCCAGGTATCTACCTGTAACTCTTTGTCTTTTCTCTAAATAAAAACATTTAAAATGTCAAAGGCTTAATAAGATATATTTATCATAAACAGTGAAATATTAATATTCTCCAAAAGAAACTATAAAATTCACAATCTCTTACAGGGNNNNTAACATGAATATTGTTAGAAATTTGACAAGTGAATTTTAAAAATTACAACTAAAGACTAAGCAAAACTATGTAAAAGTCAATATATAAAAGAACTCAAATATTATAAGATTGATTTTGAAAAGTAATAAGTGAACATTCCCATTTTAAAGAATACTGAAAGAAATAAGCAATACATCTTATTAGATGAACAAATATGTTGGTCATTACTTGGTTTTATATTTATTTGGGAATTTAAAAATCTTTCTTTAATTTGGTGTCAAAAGTCTTGATCTCTAGCCAATCTGAGAGCCATTCTTAAAAAACTTCCTCTCCTTCACTTTCTACATGCTCTCTGTCATAAAGTCCTGATGATTCTGCTTCATACTTTTCTTAAGATGCTTAATTCCTCTCTGTCTACATCATCATCATCTCTTGTCTTGACAAAGGTAACTATCTTCAATCTACTGTCTCCTGGTCTCTTCCTGACCTTTTAAATCTAGTCTTCTCATAAGAGAACAAAATTATAAAACACAAACCTGATTTTAATATGTCCCTGCTTAAATCATTCAGTTTCCTGTTTCTATTAAATAAAATAAATGCGCTTGCCATAGTCACCTTCACTTGGATCCCTTTAATCTTTCATTCCACTCAAGCCAAGCTGGCCTCCTTTCTCTCCCTAGAAATGTCCCAACTATTTCTTTTTTCAGAGCTTTATTATCCACCTTTTGTTTGGTCTGAAAAACTCTTTTGCCAACTGTGCCTCTGGAAATTTCTATTTAAATAATTAAAGTCTCAGCTTAAAAGTTAGGGCCTTAGAGAGGATTATTCTAGCCAAACAACATAAATTATATCCCTTCTGTTATTCAGTTTTGTAGATTCAATTTATTATTTTTTTCTTACCACTTAGTTACTTTGTTTTTCTTGTCTTATTCATTTTACAGTGAAACTGGTCAAACAAACAGAATAATAGGGGAATAATTAAGTACACAATATTGTACCAACAACTGATATCATGTCTTACATATTCTTCCCAATTTTCTCAAATATGATATAATAGGAAAAAAGGGAATTACTAAATCAGCATTCCTTGTAACATACTTGTTTTCATCCCCTCTAGCAGTATTTAGGGCTATATCATCCTCCTAATCCTTGCTAATACTGGGCAGTCCATTGAGTGAAAAATTGTCTCCTACTGGTAATCTGCTTCTCATTGCCAATTTCTTAGGGAAATTTTCCCCATTTTTACCACCCCAAAAGATGCTCTTTTGTGACTTGCCTTCATAACATTCATATACTTTTGGAGAGCTAGATATGGCATGGACACAAGTCACTGTTTTCTCAGGATGTGTTGGCAGCTACCACTTTGGTAGTAGGTGGAACTTGAAACAGAGTGGATATCACAGTGCCTGGTATGAGGAAGAATTTCCTCTCTGATCAGTGACTGACTATCACCACCCCATCAAGGGTGGAGTCTGATCTCAAGTTCCTGGAGCAAAAGCACTGAGTGTCAGCCCTGAGTTGGTTTTATTTCCTTTAAGTGTGCAGTTTCTCCTCTTCCCACACCAGGAGCTTTGCCCTATAGGAGGGAGGTGCTTATGTAAGTGGAACCTGTGTGTAATCAGAGGTCCAATTCATTGTCTGTGTAGGTAGGTACCTATGGCTCCACTCAGACAAAGCCTTGGGTGCAGGCCCCCCTTGTCTCTCACAGCTGCTCATTGCCCCCAGCCTCTGCCACCCCTGTTTTCCTTGTGGAAGCACTCCACAAAGTTGGTGGGATCCTGCATAGATTCTTGATGTCTGCTGGAGGTGAGCTTCTGAGACGCCACTTGAGTAAGCTCCAGTAGTGGTCACCACCACCTCTGTCGAGGCTCTGCCCCAGGACTGGGTCACTCAGTGTCCTTGGGATGAGCCTTTTTCCTAGTCATGGGTGACCCAGATCCAGTGCCACATGTGGCATGGAGCGAGTGGGACTGCAGCATTCACACAGCTTAGACTGGTGCAGTGGGGAGGAGGCGATAGAAACACAGCAGCCTTGAGAGCAGACTTCTCTTGGCCCTGCTTCTGAGGTTATTTAGTGTGCGCCTTCCTCAGGAACTGTATCCAGCACCCCCCACCCCAGCCCTTCTATTTGTCCTAGAGGCCCTCCAACAAACCAAGGGGCTTGTGCCCTCTACATAGAAGCCCAGGACCAGGAAGCCCAATCTCTGGCTCAGATCATACTTGCTCCCCAGGGAGTCTGTGTACTTTCTCCCTTCCTCTGAGAACACTTCCAAGGACACAAGTCTGAACCTGATCACTATTCTTCCCTTCCTACTCCATCAGTTATGTATCTTTCTTGCAACCTGGTTGTACAGGAGTCCTTCTGCCAGCTGCCAGTTAGTTTTCAGTGAGAATTGTTCGATGTATAGTTTTATTTTTGATGTATTTGGTAGGGGAGGTAAGCTCCTCATTCTCTCATCTCATGTCTTGATCCTTCCTCCCTTATACAGCCTTCATACATGCCTTATTAAATGTCTTTTCATGTCTTTCATATAAAAATGTGAAAAAATCCAAATGTCCATAAATTGATGAAAAGATAAACAAAATGTAGTATATCCATACAATTAAATATCATTCAGCCATGAAAAGAAATGAAGTTTTGATAAATGCTAAATGAATGAACCCTCAAAGCATTATGCTATGTGAAAGAAGTCAGGCAAAAACAACCACATGTTATATGATTCTATTTAAACAAAATTTTTAGGATATATTTCATTCTCCTATTGTTTGGAACTGTTTGTAAAAAATCATTATTTCTTGAAGATTTGATTTTTAAAATACCCTTTAAAATCAACAGTGCCTAAGATATTCTTAGACATTTACTTAGAACTTCCTGGGTGGTGCAGTGGTCATGAATCCACCTACCAATGCAGGAGACACGGTTCAATCCCTGGGTTGGGAAGATCCCCTGGAGGTGAAAATGGTACCCACTCCAGTATTCTTGCCTGGAAAATCCCATGGACAGAGGAGCCTGGGGCTACAGCCCATGGGGTCGCTAAGAGCCGGACACAACCAAGCACACAAAACAGCAGCAGCAGACGTTTACTTACTTATTCCATTTTTCAAATGCTCACTAGACTACACAAGTTTTCTTTTCACCCTGAGACAGTTTTGATAGTAAATATATATTTTAGAATGCTGTTTGGTACAAATTTTTAAGTGTATTGGATTTGTTCACTGCATTTTATATTATGTAAGTACATAATATATTATACATAATATTTTTATTATATTTTACTGGGTTCTGTTGTCCTTGCATCAAATTATTCAGTTATTTTATTCAAATCCTCTAATCCCCTGGTGATTCTTTTGTGTTTTATAATTTAGTTCCTATTTCATACAATCTGTTACCCTTCTATAATTTATATCTCCAACTATGATTGTGACTTTTAAAAATTCTCTTTAGATNTTGTTAAAATAATAAAGGTATTGATGCTCCCTCTCATCCTCTTCGTGGCTATTGATTTACTAGCTATAAATTGTGTATCTATTATTTCAACTATTATCCCTGATGGTTTTAGCCATGCATATTTTGTTTTGGGGAAAATAAAGCCAACCTGAATAAGGACAAAGTGAGGCTATTTATTCAGAGCTTCTTATAGCAAGATTGATTTTAGCAGAGATTTAAAGTCAAGCAAGGGAGAGGAAAAAGGTCTCTCCCCTTCAGGTGTGCCGTGATTAGATGTTGTTAGCCCATGAAGCTAGAGACAAGTATAACTAGAGTAAGACATCCTATGTGAGTGGTTGACAAGCACATTTGACTTATGTTGGTAGATAGTGAGTTAACAGGGAAAATAAACGAAGCTGAGAGTCACTACTCAGGACCATTCTGGGACAGTTCCTGCGAGGACTGTGCATGGCTTCTCAGGCTAGTTGCTGCTGAGGTTGTGGGTCTGAATTCTTTTATCATTCAGATAAAATGTCATTGTGTGTTTATATATTTACTATCTCACTATAAATTCTTCTTACAACTCTTAAACTATTCAGTATCTTTATCAACCTTTTCATACAAAATAAAGCTTCAGTTCAGTTCAGTTCGACTCTCAGTAGTGTTCGACTCTTTGCGACCCCACGGACTACAGCGTGCCAGGCCTCCCTGTCCATCACCAACTCCTGGAGTATACTACAACTCATGCCCATTGAGTCGGTGATGCCATCCAACCATCTCATCCTCTGTTGTCCCCTTCTCCTCCTGCCTTCAACCTTTCCCAGCATCAAGGTCTTTTCAAAGGAGTCAGCTCTTTGCATCACGTGATCAAAGTATTGAAATTTCAGCTTGAACATCAGTTTTCCAATGAATATTCAGGACTGATTTCCCTAAGGATCTGGACTGGTTGGTTCTCCTTGCAGTCCAAGGGACTTTCAAGAGTCTTCTCCAACATCACAGTTCAAAAGCATCAATTCTTTAGTGCTCAACTTTCTTTATTGTCCTACTCTCACATCCATACATGACTACTGGAAAAACCATAGCCTTGACTAAATGGACCTTTGTTAACAAAGTAATGTCTCTGCTTTTTAATATGCAGTCTAGGTTGGTCATAACTTTTCTTTCAAGGAGCAAGCGTCTTTTTATTTCATGACTGCAGTCACCATCTGCAGTGATTTTGGATCCCCCCAAAATAAAGTCTGCCACTTTTCCCACTATTTCTCCATCTATTTGCCATGAAGTGATGGGACCAGATGCCATGATCTTTGTTTTCTGAATGTGGAGATGTAAGTCAAGTTTTTCACTCTCCTCTTTCACTTTCATCAAGAGGCTCTTTAGTTCTTTGCTTTCTTCCATAAGGGTGGTGTCATCTGTGTATCTGAGGTTATTGATATTTCTCCCAGCAATCTTGATTCCAATTTGTGTTTCATCCAGTCTAGCGTTTCTCATGATGTATTCTGCATATAAGTTAAATAAGCAGGGTGACAATATACAGCCTTGACGTACCCCTTTCCTGATTTGGAACCAGTCTGTTGTTCCATGTCCAGTTCTAACTGTTGCTTCCTGATCTACATACAGATTTCTCAACAGGCAGGTCAGGTGGTCTGCTATTCCCAACTCTTTCAGAATTTTACACAGTTATTGTGATCCAAACAGTAAAAGGCTCTGGCATTGTCAATAAAGCAGAAATAGATGTTTTTCTGGAACTCTCTTACTTTTTCCATGATCCATCAGATGTTGGCAATTTGATCTCTGGTTCCTCTACCTTTTCTAAAACCAGCTTGAACATCTGGAAGTTCATGGTTCACGTACTGTTGAAGCTTGGCTTGAAGAATTTTGAGCATTACTTATTAGTGTGTAAGATTAGTGCAATTGTGCAGTAGTTTGAGCATTATTTGGCATAGTATTTCTCTGGGATTTGAATGAAAACTGACCTTTTCCAGTCCTGTGGCCACTGGTGAGGTTTCCAAATTTCCTGACATATTGAGTGCAGCACTTTCACAGCATTATCTTTCTGGATTTGAAATAGCTCAACTGGAATTCCATCACCTCCACTAGTTTTATTCATAGTGATGCTTCCTAAGGCCCACTTGACTTCACATTCCAGGATGTCTGGCTCTAGGTGAGTGATCACACCATTGTGATTATCCAGGTCCTGAAGATCTTTTTTTGTACAGTTTTTCTGTGTATTCTTGCCACCTCTTCTTAATATGTTCTGTTTTTGTTAGGTCCATACAATTTCTGTCCTTTATTGAGCCCATCTTTGCATGAAATGTTCCCTTGATATCTCTAATTTTCTTGAAGAGATCTCTAGTCTTTCCCATTCTGTTCTTTTCCTCTATTTCTTTGCACTGATCACTGAGGAAGGCTTTATTATCTCTCTTTGCTATTCTTTGGAACTCTGCCTTCAAATGACTATATATTTCCTTTTCTCCTTTGCTTTTGCTTCTTTTCTTTTCACTGCTATTTGTAAGGGGTCCTCAGACAGCCATTTTGGTTTATTGAATTTGTTTTTTGGGGGGGATGGCTTCTTCCCTGTCTTTTTACAATGTCATGAACTTCGTCCATAATTCATCAGGCACTCTGTCTATCAGATCTAGTTTCTTAAATCTATTTCTCATTTCCACTGTATAATCATTAGGGGTTTGATTTAGGACATGCCTGAATGGTCTAGTGGTTTTTCCTACTTTCTTCACTTTAAGTCAGAATTTGGCAATAAGGAGTTCATATGAGCCACAGTCAGCTACCAGTCTTGTTTTCCCTGACTGTATAGAGCTTCTTCATATTTGGATTCAAAGAATACAATCAATTTGATTTTGGTGTTGACCATCTGGTGATGTCCATGTGTAGAGTCCACTCTTATGTTGTTGGAAGTGAGTGTTTGCTGGAATGTGAAGTCAAGTCACCCTTAGGAAGCATCACTATGAACAAAGCTAGTGGAGGTAATGGAATTCCAGTTGAGCTATTTGAAATCCTGAAAGATGATGCTGTGAAAGTGCTGCACTCAATATGCCAGCACATTTGGAAAACTCAGCGGTGGCCACAGGACTGGAAAAGGTCAGTTTTCATTCAAATCCCAGAGAAAGGCAATGCCAAAAAATGCTCAAATTATGCGATGCACAATTGCTCGCATCTCACACACTAGTAAAGTAATGCTCAAATTATCCAAGACAGGCTTCAACTGTACATGAACCATGAACTTCCAGATGTCAAGCTGGTTTTAGAAAAGGTAGAGGAACCAGAGATCAAATTGCCATCTGCTGGGTCATCAAAAAAGCAAGAGTCCAGAAAAACATCTATTACTTCTTTATTGACTATGCCAAAGCCTTTGTGTGGATCACAATAACAGTGGGAAATTCTGAAAGAGATGGGAATACCAGACCACCTGACCTGCCTCTTGAGAAATCTGTATGCAGGTCAGGAAGCAACAGTTAGAACTGGACATGGAGCAAGAGACTGGTTCAAAATTTGGAAATGAGTATGTCAAGGCTGTGTTGTCACCTTGCTTATTTACTTATTGCAGAGTATATTCAATAGCATACATGAGAAATGCTGGGCTTGATGAAGCACAGGCTGGAATCAAGGTTGTGGGAGAAATATCAATAACCTCAGATACACAGATGACACCACCCTTATGGCAGAAAGTGAGGAAGAACTAAAGAGCCTCTTGATGAAAGTGAAAGAGGAGAGTGAAAAACTTGGCTTAAAGCTCCACATTCAGAAAACTAAGATCATGGCATCTGGTCCCATCACTTCATGGCAAATAGATGGAGATACAATAGAAACATTGGCAGATTTTTTGGGTCTCCAAAATCACTGCAGATGGTGACTGCAACCATGAAATAAATAGACACTTGCTACTTGGAAGGAAAGGTATGACCACCCTAGACAGCATATTAAAAACAGAGACATTACTTTTTCAGCAAAGGTCCGTCTAGTCACGGCTATGGTTTTTCCAATGGTCATGTATGGATGTTAGAGTTGGACTGTGTAGAAAGCTGAGCGCTAAGGAATTGATGCTTTTGAACTGTGGTGTTGCAGAAGACTCCTGAGAGTCCCTTGGACTGCAAAGGAGATCCAGCCAGTCCATCCTAAAGGAGATCAGTCCTAGGTGTTCATTGGAAGGACTGATGCTGAGGCTGAAACTCCAATACTTTGACCACCTGATGCAAAGAGCTGACTCCTTTGAAAAGACCCTGATCTGGGAAAGATTGAAGGCAGGAGGAAAATGGGAGGACAGAGGATGAGATTGTTGGATGGCATCACCGACTCAGTGAACATTAGTTTGAGTAAACTCTGGAAGTTGGTGATGGACAGGGAGGCCTGGCCTGCTGAAGTTTATGGGATTGGAGAGTCGAACATGACTGATTGAACTGAACTGAATGGTGGCGTTAATGGCGACCTCTTCCAAGAGGGCTTACGCCATACCCAGAGCCCCTGTCCATGCAGCAAAACACCACCAACTCGTACCTCCATGGGAGACACACAAATGCAGTTTTGTCTCAGTCTCTGTGGGGTCCCTGGGTCCTTGTGTGCACAAGGGTTGTCTGAGTCCTCTGAGCATCTCTGGCGGGAATGGGGTTTGATTCTAAATGGGAGTTCACCTCTTTTACCATCTTGCTAGGTCTTCTCCTTTGCCCTTGGACATGGGGTATCTCCTACAGCCACTCCAGCCCCTACTGTCTTACTGGGGTTTCTTTGACCTTGGACGTGGAGTATCTCCACATGGCTGGTCCAGCGAAGTAATATTAAAAATCCAACAAAATTTCTTTCTTTCACCTTCTCTTATATCATTCTCTAGAATTTAGTATTATATTTTTAGAAACCAAAATTAGTGTTTATTTTGTTTATAGAAATAGTTAATTAANTTTTTTAACTTTTATTGGAGTATAGTTGCTTTACAATCTTGTGATTGTTGCTTTTCTTAGACTTTTTTTTAGCAGTGAAAGATTTATTCATGTGTTTAGTATTTTGAGTTCCAGACACATGCTCAATGCTATTTCTCTACCTCTTATTCTCTAATGGGGTTACATCTACCCAGTCCCTGGGATCCCAGTCCATAATCAAGTATTATTTTGGAAGTTTAAGGAATTTACACCATGGGAATAGTTCAAAGATCCAGGAATCCAGCCATGGAAAATTTGTCTCAGTTTCTGCCCAGGAGGTTGGCCCTGTTTCCTCCTGCTTCCCCAAGCAAATTGCTTCATACTAGGCAGAGGCCCCATACAAGCAGTATTTTTCCCTCTTTTATGTGCAGGGTAGAAAGCCCATTCCAGCCACTGGATTCCAGCAGTGAGTTTGGCTCTTTTCCCAGTATTCACCCGGAACACTTAGCCTCTTCTACTCTACAGAAGTTGAACTCCTAGCAACTTCCAACTGCTTCCAGATCTAGAATTGAACAGGCCATCAAACTCAAATTTATTTCACTCTACTTCTTTTCAAATTCTTGAACATAGAGATATTTATCTCTTTTTCATCATTATTCAGGAGTGGCTTTCTTTAACATTCACTTTTTATATTTTATTCATCATGCTTGTGTGTTTGATGTGGGTCAGGGTGAGTTTGAAAGTATATATTTGCAATATCATTTTTCCCAATGTTTCGTTTTGTTTTTCTTTCAAGTATTTCAGTTTGACTAAACTATAAACTCAGTGAACGTAGTGGCCGTATCTTCTTTGGTCATATTATGAATAAAAACAAAAAGTGAAAATAGCTTTCAGTGTTGGTTCTGCAGTGAGCCATTATGTAGGCCTGAGCAGTGAGAGAGGTACCCCAAGCTCCTTCCACAAAACTATGCTCAGTATCTCAGCATCAAACCAGCATTGCTTTGAACTGTGTCT
This sequence comes from Redunca redunca, assembly GCA_006410935.1. Classification (NCBI taxonomy): domain Eukaryota; kingdom Metazoa; phylum Chordata; class Mammalia; order Artiodactyla; family Bovidae; genus Redunca; species Redunca redunca. The sequence continues at coordinate 48,181 of SJYQ01002406.1, forward strand.
ACAAGCACTTGTGCTTTATCTTGACTTATTTTGTGCATCCATTAGGAAGATGTGTCCTAAGATAATTGCTTCTTTACTTTCCACCATTTCAGCTTACAAAGGAATGCTCTGCTTTCAGATAGTGGGGGAATGAATTACGTAATTCACTATCAGCTGACCTAGGAATAATTTGACAATAACATTGTAGTGCTTGCTGAGGCTTCGGCAAATAAAACATAAGAAAGTAATGCAACTTAGCATTATTTGGAAGTTATTCCATTTAGGTAAGTTCATCACAGAGTTTTACTAAAATTGAGTAAAACCAAGAGCAATATCTCAAATAAATAGCCATGCTTTTCTGAACATACAAAGGAAGTGTCTGTATTTCAGTAGCATGCAGTAACATGACTGTGAAAATTAAGTAATAAGCTAAACAAAGAAAAAGAGAAACAGTAGATAACTATTAAAGGACATCACCACTGGACATCAGGAACTAGGCTTTTTAGTTAAGCAAAATCTTAAGAAACCCCTGTAGGCATGATTCATTGGTGGATATTAAATAATTCTAACCCTCTGGCCTGTCATGTGCCCAGTCATCTTTTAGGCTACAAATAATTACTTAAATTCCAAAGCAACTTTTTGACATCAGTGTCATTCTAAGTATACAGATGACTAAAAGGAAACTAAGGGTCAAAGTGATCTGTTCACAATCACCCAACTCTAGTGCAGAGCAATATTTGAATCTACATTTGCCTTCAAAAGTCATGCTTCTGATCACCAAGAGTTAAAAATCTGAAAGGCAGATTCTTTGTAAACTAAATGTTTCCTACCTAGGAAAAATCAAGACAGTGTTCCCATGATTCACTTATTTGTTCATTCATTCAATAACCAGTTGTTGATTTTTTTCCCTGCTCTGTGTCATATGTTGTGACAGATGCTGGTGATAAGAGCGAGCCATAGAAATATAGTATTTTCTCTCACACAGATGTGGAGAAAATTCAAAAACTATTATATTGCTTCACATAGGTTATTTTTTTTTAACATATGACACGTTATGGTAAAGAGTCTGCCTGCAATGTGGGAGAGTAGGGTTCCATCCCCGAGTCAGGAAGATCCCCTGGAGAAGGAAATGGCAACCCACTCCAGTATTCTTGCCTGGAAATTCCCTTGAATGGAGGAGCTGCACAGGCTACAGTATATGTGGTTGCAAAGAGTTGGACATGACTGAGTGACTAGCACTTTACTTTTTACGTTATAATACAAGGTAAATTTTGGGAATTTATATAACCAGGCTCTGAAAGTTATTATTTTACCAAAAATGCTTTCATTTGAGCTAGTGGATATTTTTAACTTTTACAAACTGATAAGCTAACACCACTTTTCTCTGTTGAAAATCATATTAAAGGAAATGCTTTATTTTTCTGAGAAATTAATCAAAACTATGGTAAAATAAGAACATTATGATCAAAATAAGAAAAGTTAACCATTTTCAGATGTATTTAAAATTGAAAATTCACTAATTTCATATCAAGCATTTGCGACCGTTTCCTTTTCAAGGATCAATTTCTTCCAGTTACTTCATTTCCTTCTTGTTTGGTCTACTGAAAGCCCTCATGTGTGCTTGCCTCTGGTTCTGGCAGGACCCCTTGTGGCTTGCCTTGCTGCAGTCCCTTGCAGCAGTCCCTTCACGGCTCTTCCAGATTCATGTCATGAGTGGTTGGTCAGAACACACTTCTTATTACCTTGCCCATTTACTCTCCACACCACCTTTCAGGTCCACAGGAGTAGCTCAGACTTTAGGTAACTCAAGGGAATAATAACTTTGAAAGGTAAAATGTACAGCTGATGTGAAATATTTGTTCCTACAGCTCAAGTGGGAATACACCTAGTAATTATAGCCACAGAGAGAAACCTGGTCTCTTATGATTACATAACATGTTCTAATCTAGCTACTCCTGCCCTGATCTTACCTTTGTGCATTCCACCATGAAAGGTGCCTCCTCCTTAATATTTCAATCCTTTTTAATAGAAATTGATTTCAACTCGTGACCTTTCTGCTGCTTCCACTAGTGCATATCCCCTTATTTGAATTATTAAGTTTACACCAGAGGTCAGAAAATGCCAGTGTATGGACTAGAAACAACTTGTAACTAAGTTTTGGGGGCAAATACAAGGGTCAAAAATGTTTTTTAATTCCCATCCAAATAATTAAATTTTGGAGACTTTATATAAAAGGTGGGATTCTTGACTATTTCTAATAAATTGAAAAATTTAGAAACCCAATCTTCCTATTGCAGCATAGAAACAACTAGTAGATATTGTGAAGTGGCTGCACGCCTCGGATAAAAAGCACAGTCTTTGGTTTGCCATGGAACTGATATTTTCTATTTGCTATATTCTACCTGTTTTATTTATTTTTGCCACCTGCATCCCCCTAAAAACGTTTGAACTTTTGTCCTTTAGTTAGAGAAATATTCCAGGTGCCATTAGATGGTTAATCAAGATCCCAGCTAGCCCATGACTTTGATGGATTCTTTAAGTAAAATACACATTGCAATCTATCCACCAGCAAAGTAGTAAATTTCTCTGTTTATTTTTCTTATTTCAAAAATGTCCTAAGTGATAGTAAAACATGTGCCACCATTGTCATTTTTGATACATCCATGTAGCATCGATAGATTTTCTTTTCACTTAAGTAATGAGTAGTCAGGATATTTTCAGGATAATCAAGGTCATTTCTAGCATTTTGAGAGAAAAAAGTCTTTTAAGGAGGCAAAATTGAGACTGGAGTCCAGTGAAAAGGACAGGAAGAATTAAATTCAGGAAGATCCCTTTCAAGATATTTGGGAGTAAAGAGTCTGAGGAAGTTAGAATCAATGGCTGATCTACCCACAGTTAGAGATTCTCAGAAAACCTTGACAAATTCTCAGGCTGCTATAAACTTATTCCTATGGCTTGGCCTACAGATGTTGTCAGAGGTCACTTTTTCCTTCTTTGCCTTGTAAATTTTGTGTGAGTTTTTCCTATGGTTGGATCTGAATCAGAAACCTGTAGGCAAGGGAGTGGAGTCAGGGAAATGTGGTTACCCAGATTTCCTCCTCTGTGGTACAGAGAAGAGCTTAGAAGGGCAGTGATAGAACTGAGTATTCTGCCCAAAGTGGGCTGCTTTTAAAATAAATCTAGTGATTGAGGGACACAAACTAAGAAAACAGAAAACTCCAAGATAAAAGTGTTAGAGCCATTAGTAGCTGGTGAAGACTTGATGTTCTTAGCATGTCTGGGTCTGGTACCCTAGGTTGCAGGAGTCTGACAAGATATGGTGGAGGGATCTGGATGTCTGTCATCCTGCCTGTAAAAAGGGACTCCATCACTCGGTGGGAGATGGGACCACACTTTGGGGTACAGAAGGATGAAAAATTAGAGTTAGACCATTAATGGCTGAACAAAGAATATGAGGGTGAGGGATTGTGGTGAGGGAGGACTACAACACAGGAAGGATTCATGAAGTTTAAACAAAGAAAAAGCTCTAGAAGGAAGAAGACGCATACAGGTTAAGAGTGTATGGCAGTCAGGCAAGTCACAGGACTGGGGCTTTCTTAATGTTGCTACAGTTTAGGGAAGGGATTCAAAGGCAGTACAGGGAGGTCATTGACATCTGTAGGGGAGTGCAGGAAGTATTAAGTGAGGATTGCTAAGGGTTAATCCAGAGTTAGGAACTGGGGATAGGTTTGAGGAACAGTCTAATAATGTGAGCTCAAGATCTCCAAATGAGCAGAAAGAAAGGGGTAAAGAGCAAAGTGTTTGTTGCATGAATTTCCCTCAGACCATTCTATTCATGTTGCTTCTTGAGACTCTATAGTCAATATCATCAGCTCAGTGTACCATGAATGTGCCTAGACCCACAGTCCCTGTTACACTTAAGAACTTTTGTACACCTTAGATAATACATTTCACGTACTCAGGGAGAGACTTTCCTAAGGAGAACCAAATACACACAGACATACACACACACAAACATACTTATATTCTCACTCCACCCAAAGATAAGCATCCATTCTTTGAGATACTATGATTTGAATCCAGAAAGAATATGAAAAATATTTTCTTAATGGTCTGACAATGTGTAAGGCTCCTCTCTCGGGGCAATGCTTCATTTCAGCAGTTAGGTCAGAAGAGTGTCAGTTCTTTTCCTTTATCAGGGAGTCCAGAGTGAATATTTCAGGCCTGTCTGAATATGAAAGGAGTTTAAAAGTGAGAGGTTGTTTATCTACTCTTTCAGCTACAAAAAGATGGGGCCCGAATTTTGGCATGATTCTCTATACAGGATAAACTGAAATCATGGCTCAGGATTACCATTTTTCTCACTTCCTGACCCAGGAGAAGGGGAGGAAGGAGGGAAAGGGTATTTTTAATCTACTTATTTTGGGGTTACATTAAGTTAGAGCAATAATTCAAAGGCCTGTCGTATTACCAAGATATCTTAAACATATACATGTGGTCTACCTGATAGCTGATTTCTAATTTACATGCATCAAGCAATTGCTAGTGTTCTATATGCTACTGCACATAAATTACCTCACATAGTCTATGCATTTTCTTTTCAACGAGCAGTGACAGAATGTACTATGTTCCAGGAATGTGTTAGGGGCTGAGGTTACAAAAATATGTCAGATGTAGCATATGCCCTCAAGGAATATTCTAATAAATGATATGGGCATGTTACTAATGATTGTAGTGTTGTAAGTGCCAAGACTGTAGTATGATACCAAAGATATCCAATTACAAAGAAGTATCTAAATAAGATGAGAGATTAAGGGAAATTTTCCTGAAGAGATGAAATATTTCAGTTATACAAAATAAATGAAGGGAATAATAAGAAAGGCACATTACAAAAGTTCACAAAGTTATTAAGTCATTAGAGGGATTAATGACTGTTGGAGAAACTGAAAACTGTTCTAATTTATCACTAAATCATAAAGTAACTGCATTTTATTTTATATGAAATTAATTCATCTTGATTACTTAAAAAATATATTCAGTTTTTAGTGGCAGTTGTCTCTAAATGTACCTTGTCTTTTTCTGTAGTAATGGAACTCCTATTTTTAGATAGGCACAAGGCACCTAACATAAAGTTTGCAGCTAGGACTGGCCTGTGATTAAGTCATGGACCACAGATAAAAGCAGGAAGATGTCCTTCTCCATCCTTCCTTATTCCAGGTGACAGGAATACAGACATGATGGCTGGAGCTGGAGCAACCTTCTTGGACAACACAATGAAAACTACAAGCTGAGGATAGCAAAGAAAAACAGGAGAGACCCCTTTACCCTTGGTTCTACTTCCTTAATTAGATATATATTTAGAANACCAGGCTCCTCCATCCATGGGATTCTCCAGGCAAGAATGCTGGAGTGGGCTGCCATTTCCTTCTCCAGAGGATCTTCCTGACCCAGGGATCAAACCCAGGTCTCCCGCATTGTAGGCAGACACTTTAACCTCTGAGCCACCTGGGAAGCCCTTATATAATTTCTTGATATTAAACCTCATCTAATATTTAGTTTATTGATAAATTATTGCTCAGAGAAAGTTAGTAAGTTAATTACAGTTAGAATTGGAGTCAGTTTTCTTAATGATCAATGTAGTAGTAGTTCCGCTGCATCTCATGCATGGAGAACATCTACTTCCATTTGATAGAAAAGTAGGCAACATGTTTAAGTGTGGCTTGGTAACATTCCTGAAGCTCAGTAGAGGACAAAGTCTCTGTGCTGAATCAGGGCTCCAATTCATAGTCTATCGCAATCAGTATGTTACCCAGTCCAGCATCCTTAATCTGGAGATGGATATTTCAAGTTTATGAACCACCTGGAATTGCTTTGCTAAATGTTTACATGTTCATTTTCTGATAAATGAGTCCATAGTTAGATTTTCAAACTGGTCAGTGATCTAAAACGACTAACACACAATGCCCTTTTCAAACATCCTGACTATTCTCTGAAGCAATCCTCCTTCTCACCACCTAACACAGTCTTCTACCCTCAGAGAGATTTTTTCCTTCTGGAGGATAGATATGTATTTTAAGAAATCATGTTATAATTTGGAAAGAGGGACATGATTCAAGAGAAGGCAAATAAGAATACCCATAATTACCCTGGGACAATTGTCCAACTCATAAATTAAAAAAAAATAAAAAAGATGTTTTAGGATGGCTTGGATAAAGCTGCTGAGATGAGGAGGCAGCAGCTATGAAGACACCATGCAGTCCTGGGCTTATTATTTCCAAGAATGGGCCAGTCATAGGAGGATACCTTGAAAGTGAAAGTGAAAGTCGGCAGTCGTGTCTGACTCTTTGTGACCCCATGGACTGTGGCCCGCCAGGCTCCTCTGTCCATGGAATTCTCCAGGCAAGAATACTGGAGTGGGTAAGGTGTTCGCTTCTCCAGCGGATCTTCCCAACCCAGGGATCAAACCCAGGTCTGCAGCATTCCAGGCAGATTCTTTACTGTCTGAGCCACCAGGGAAGCCCCTTAACTTTTAACAAAACGAAGCTAAATATCACACTTTAATGAAAATTCATTAAAAAGTTCGTCCAATTCTACCATGAACTTCTTCTCTGGGTATGATGACTTTGGTGCTGGCTAAAATTTATGAATGAAATAATTGTTCCTGAGACTGTCAAAAACACCAGCCACACCACACATCACACACTCTTAACTAAGAACAATTCAGCACAGTTAGGGGCCTTCAGCTAAAAAGAGTTTCAGTATAAAGTAAACACGGTCAATGAATTCCCCTCCTTCCCTTGGAGAGGTCACATTCAAGGTTCACTGCCAATGCAAGATGGGAAGGCCTGGCTTGTGCCCACCTGCTAAGAATTAAACAGTATAGCTGTAGTCTTTGCAATCAATGACCGGTCTTTAATGGGAGGCCCTGAATTCATCTCCAGCAAATGATATGCTCAAAAGCCTTTTATTAATTTGTGTTAATCTGAGCATCATGGAATTACTCTAACTTAAAAATAACAACCCTCAGTAAATGTGAGAAAATTCTCCGACAACCGGATGCATGCATTGCTTTTGGTAATCAAGTTTATGAAGCAAGTTTTATTGTGTTCTTCCCAACATGGTGCTTAGTATCTAAAGCCCTACCACATGTTGTAATAATAAAGTTATTGCTTACTGACCAAAATTGACAACCAGCAAATGCTGCCATGAGTTATTTCAGATGGATTACAATCCTCTCACTGGTAACTCATTAGTGTGTATCCGGTAAATAGTGTTCAATAATGTTCAGGATAGCAAACTCATGAAGAAACACACTCAGAAATCAGCAACCACCAAGCACAAAACAAAACAAAAACAGGGAAGAAAGCCTATGTGTGGAGAAATACACCGAAAAAAAATAATAAACTGAATTGTGAAAGTACAGATTTTCCACAAGGGAAAAAATACTTACACTCTTTTTTAAAAGCATGAATAATTCTAGACAACACCATGTTTTTTATTAAAACCTCACCTTAGAAGTAACACTGGACTATTCTTAGGGATGGATGGGCATTCATCACCCTTCTCTTTGATGGAAGGTGTTGATACATTTTTGGTGGTAGCTTAGCTACATCCTTCTTTAAAGGCTTCAGAAGTTTTAGTGAACACTGTTTGAACTTAGTGATTTATTGCCACTTAATTTCTCATATTTTTTCAATCAGGTTTTTGTTTTGATTTCTCTGACAGTTCTTTACCTTCCTTCTCTGTACAAAGTAACTCCAGGGTAGACACTTCTTCAATCTGGAGAGAAGGCCAGGCACAAAATGACCATTCAATTCCTTTGCATTATTTGCAGTCTCTTTGGAACGCTCTATTTCCAACATAGTAGTGTAATAGACCAAGTCAATGTCCAGTGGATTTTGCATTTCTGGTATACTTATCTCAAGGGGATTTTTTTCTTTTGTATTTGGGAATGACTCTGATTTTTTTTTTTTTTTTTGTTTTGACATTATCCCTAAAAGTCAGTATTGTAGGCTTTTATCACCTATCTTTCATCCTTACCAACCCCCTCATATCTTTCCTTATTTTATTTTGCTTTTATCAGAGTTCATGAATCTCTAATAGTGTATCTTTAAGCAGATTCTATGCTGTTTCTATGGATTTTAATTATCTACCTTTTTCCTTTGAATCCTTCTGACTAATCTCTATTTTCTCTTAAATTTTTCTTTGAAAATTTGAGTATCCACATGTGTTCTTTTGATATAATGTTTTCTGTGAAAATGACAAATTTTATTATGTCATTGCTACTGCTAATTTCTAATCTTTTTCTCTCAGGCCAATGACTCAGAAGTGACAGAAGTTCTCGAAGTACCCAAATATTGCTCTTATTCTTTAAAAAAAACACTTTTCTATCCAATAGTGACACAAGTGTCATGATTCAAATTTTTAACAATGTGCAAATCTCAGCATTGGTTATGTCACCTCTTAAAACTTGTCACTTGTGTCAGAGTAGCAAGAATAACAAATTTCTCTGTCTAACAAGTCTATCAACCCTGCTCCCCCACCCATGTTCTGTGTGAAAGGCCTCTACTTTAATACAAAGCTTATGTCCTGTATTTCAATATGATAAATCAATCACAATGCAACATAGGGTTCTTATTAACATATGCCAATCACTCTTTGGTAATCTACCAACACTTATGTATAGAAACCATAGTTTACCCTTCTTTATATAAATAAAACAATGTGTCTCTCTCACTTTTCTAACTATTTCAATATAACACCTAGTGGCAGACAAACCATACTGAGTTGTGGTGAAAATATTTGTATTCCTTTCAGATTGATGCATCTAGCTGAATAGCTTTGTATTACCATAGATTCTTTTTTGCAAGAAACCATGAAAGAAATGCTGAATTCCTAGTATAACTGAAAAACTTAACAAATCTTTCAGCAAAACCTAAAAGGAACTTTGTAAAAATAAATTATATATCTAATACATACTTTACCATTACTAGGGAAATTTTCTCTAAATATGGATCTCAAAACACCTATAATCATTTATTTTCCTTACACAAACCATTCAAATTTCCAGATCCATTGCCGATCTTATTATCAAAATTTCTCAAACATTCTCAGTAGACAGAATGCCTATCTCCATCTATATACATCTGGTAAAATTAGAAATTAAATTCAGATTCAGAGTATCCCACCCCTGGAGGGAATTTAAGCCTTTTATCAAGTAAACAAGACTTTAAAAAATGTTGTAGATTGCATTTCAACACCCCCTTCCATATATGTAAGTAGAAGACCTAATGCCTACTACCTCAAAATATAGCTTTATTTGGAAATAGAATTGTTGCAGATGTACTTAATTAAGATGAGGTCATACCAAAGTAGGATGGACCCCTAATTAAGTAAAACTGGGTTCTCAGTTGTGTCCAACTCTTTGTGACGCTATGGAGTGTAGCTGGCCAGGCTCCTCTGTCCATGGACTTTTCCAAGCAAGGATACGGGAGAGGGTTGCCATTTCCTTCTCTAGAGGATCTTTCAGACCCTGGGATCAAACCCCATCTCTTGCATCTCTTGCATTGGCAGGCAGATTCTTTACCACTGTGTCACTTGGGAAGTCCTGCAATTTTCTGATATAGAGGGAACATTTGGACACAGAGTCATGCATACAGAGAGAGTGTCGGGTGAAGACTGGAGTTATGCTGTCCCAAGCCAAGGAACTACTAAAAGCTGGGATGGGGTCTGGAACAGATCTTTCTCTAGTGCTTTCAGGTGGAACATGGCCTTGCTGACAACTTGATCTCAGATTTCTAGCCTCCAGATCTATGAGACAATAAAAATAAATTTATGTGTTCTTTAAGCCCCTAAGCTTATGATACTGTATTATGGCCTTCCCAGAAAATTAAGGTAACAAAATTCAGTTTTATTCATTATCAAATAATGATTAGATAAATGTGATTGGTGGGCAAATAAAAGAAATGTATAGAAGATTTTGAAGGTTGATTATTTTTATATTGGAGTGTGAACTTTTCCCTAATTTTTAGGTAAATATCAGCTTGTTCTTCAGTATTTCCCTAGCATTTGTCACATAGTTATGTTAATAATGCTTCATCACACCTTTACAATCATTTGTCCACAGATCTGTCTCTTGAAACTGAGACCTGAGAAGGTGAGGGCCATTTATTTATTCTTTATCTCAGAATCCAATAATGATACATGACACATAGTGCATGTTTAGAAAATGTTTTCAAAGAATGGTGAAACTCGATTTGCCACAGCATTTTATAATTTCAACCAGATTGTTCCATCAAAGATTTCACTCAAAACAGTTATTGGTCCTTAACCAAGACACATGAAACAGTTCAACAGACTGGAATCTGACCATATCTTCTCTCAATACCATAACTAAAGAGGAGATGCACTGTCTTTTTTAAGGAGTCCTTGGAGACCAAATATATGGATGATAAACCGGACTAAAAAGAGGAGAGAGACAGAAAACAGTCTCTGGCCTCTGAACTAGATTTCTATTTGTAGATTTTTGTCTGTTTCTCAGAACCTAGTATTAAGAGAAGTATAAAAATACAGCCATGTGGTAACCTCTGTTTTAGGCCCAGATTGTCCTGTCTGGCTAAGGATGGAAGTGTGCAAGCTGAAACACACATCTTAATGTGAACCAGACTTGGTGGGGGATTCACCGCTGTATTCTGCCAGGTATGCAAGCCTTCCAGATACTCTGCTGTCTTTTGATGATCTGCCTATAAATTTTTTCAGTCTCTGAGATGGAGCTCCAGTTTCTCCTTCTCCTCCTCCTACAGCTAACCTACACTGTGTCTCATCTGCATTGTGCAATCTGACACAAGCTACTATGGTTCAGGCTCACTTGCATTTTGCTACATTTGTTTCACCATATAATCCCGATTTCTGTGTTTCCAAGCACAGCCTAGTAACTTGACTCCTATTCCTGAGAGATAATTCAGTTTTATTTTTCTGACTCCAGATCTTAATCTACCTCTAATTATCTAAGACACAGCAGTTTACTGTCAGTGTGGAAACACAAATTCCTGATTTCTATCCCCAGGCTCTGCTTTTCTTCCAGGAAGATGTTTTCCCCCAGGTAACTGTTCTGTCAACATGAACTGCTATTGGCAAGCTACTGTATATCAAGTGAAAAGAAATTAAACATTTATAAACATAGTGTTTCTCAAACTTAGTTTATAATGTATACTGGATATATTCTTAAAGTAGAGCTGAATACAGAAATTTCTTCTTTGTAGAGAAGTTATTTTTGTAGATTCTTATGGATTTTCAACAGTTTCCCATAGGATTTGTTATTTAGAAAAATCTGCATATTTTGCTTTCACTCTTATTATCTACATCACCCCCAAAATATTTTATATAGTTACAATGGAGATGGAAAACTGGACTCCAGCTTAAGTGAAATTTAGAGTTCTATCTTGTTGAACTGAAAAACATCAACAAAATATCAAGTTTTTAAATATATGTATTGTTAAGATGTAAAGTCAGTATGTTTTCTACCCTCAAATCCCAAATAAAATAAAACAAACTAAAATACCATGAGTTTCCAACAGACCTTGAAAAAACAAACAAACAAATATCCTGGCCACATTATGTTTATAGTCTCAAATAAATTGAGCCCTAGTATGTTTTCTTTCGGACATGGCTGAGCGACTGAACTGAACTGAACTGATGGTTTCTTTAGTTTGCTACATTCCTCACTACTCCCTATTATCCTACCAAGCTCATTTCACTTATCGGAGATTGCTACTTGCTCTTGCATGTATTAACCTGTAAAAAGCATGATATATTTTGATGTATCATGCAAATGATTTTATGTCCTAAATCCTTCATTCTACTTAAATAAATTCAGTGACAGAATTGTCCTTATTATCATGTACAACTTCCATGGGACCTGACTTACTCAGTATAGTTACATATGTCCCAGGTTGTAGGCTTTCTTAAAGTGCAGAACTTTGACCCTACGGATACAGGCTTTTTGTTCAATAAAGAAAACCATGCTTACCTGGTGGCTCAGATGGTAAAGCGTCTGTATACAATGAAGGAGACCTGGGTTCGATCCCTGGTTCAGGAAGTTCCCTGGAAAAGGAAAAGGCACCCCACTTTAATACTCTTGCCTAGAAAATCCCGTGGACGGAGGAGCCTGGTGTCCATGGGGTTGCAAAGAGTCGGACACGACTGAGGAACTTCACTTTCACTTTCAAAGAAAACCATCAATTACATTATATCAAAAGTGCTTTGATCTTGTAAGGGTATTTATTACAAAAGAAAGTAGGATGAGAGTCTTTTGACAGACATAAGGCTTTGTGTAAAAACTTCAAGCGTCTCGTTGGCTTACTTGGCATGAAACTGTTGGTATAAAATGTCTCAGATCTGATCTACTTTACCTTTCTGGATTTGAGTTTTAGTTTTTTCATTTACTAGCTGTGTATGTGACGACAAATCTCTGTCTGTGCACTTCAATTTCTTCACATGTTGACTCTTAAAGTTTCGCATATGATCTCTAAAGACCCATTGAGGTCTTCAGAAAACCAGTCTTCATAATTAGCACATTAGAAATTCTTGACCATTTTATAAAATAATTGAAAAGGATTAAATAAATTATTGGTTTATAGGTAGAAAACTAATGTTTCAAAATAACTACATATTCATCAGAAATATGTTCAATTTGACTTGGAATGTCACCTTAGAATCCCTATGACAGGCTCAGTCCCGCAGTCATGTCCAACACTTTGTGATCCTTTGAACTTTGGCCAGCCAGGCTCCTCTGTCCATGGGATTTTTCTGGTAGGAATACTGGAGAGGGTTGCTATTTCCTACTCTAGAGAATATTCCTGATCCAGGAATCAAACCTGGGCCTCAGAATCCATAATACAATTATCTAAAGTTTTAAATTTATTAAAGGCAATACCACTGTCTGAGACCTCACTTATATGTGAATCTAAAAGTAAAAAAAAAAAATGAAATCATAGAAATATTAATATTCAAAGGTAGAAAAGGAGTTGCTAGGGGCAAAGGCTAGGGTAAATAGGCAGAGTTTGGTAGAATAGTGTAAACTTTCAGTTATAAGATGAATAATGTCTAAGGATCTAATGTATAACATGATGACAAAGTTGATAGCACTGATTGCATAATGGAAAGAGAATAGAACATAAATATTCTCACCAAAAAAATAAATAAATAAGAGAGAGAGAGAGAAGCATTTGAGTCAATAGATATGCTAATGAAACCAATGGGGGAAACAATGCATATGCATATCAAGTGATCACATTGTACTCTAAATATGTTACCATTTTATCAGTCAATTATACCTCAATAAAGCTGAAAAAAACTGCTTTACCTCCAGCATAAATAATGAAAGTCTGAAAGAAAAACTAACCTCCACCAAGATGGACAATCTCCACTTTCTCCAGAGACCCTATTTTAGCTTATTGCATCACATCCTTTCAGTATGTTGAAATAACATCAAAGACTTAGTTTAGCTTCTTCTCCCTTTGTGACACTGAGACACCCAACCAGTCATGTGATTTGTAAATTACTCATTCGCAGTCCTGCCCAACCTGCAGTCTCTAAACAGTCACATATGCAGGTCTTCTTGCTTAAAACTCTATTACATTGACTTCAGAGTGGTATTTCTGCAACATGTGTTTCATTACTTCCTTTTCTTCATAAAACACTGTTCGTTTCAGCAATGTGAAGACAGTAAATGTATCATCATGGTTAAAAGCATTAAGACTTGGTAAAGGTGGCAAGCCAGGGCTTCTATTACAGCTCTATTTTAAATATTAGCTACTTAGTCTGAGGCAGTAACTGAATAAGCATGAAAGGTAGGGTCTGTTTGAAACATCACTGAGGAAAAGACTAACTGCTTTTTAAATGTCACCACAGAAGGCAAAATTAGGACCTACTGATAGATATGATTGGGATATACATATTTTAATCCGATACACTGAAGAGTCTTCACTCAAGCAACCTCAAAATGGAACTTAATGTTTTATGAAAATTATTTCTCCATTTCTAAATGTATTGAAGTAGAGGAAAAAAAGAACCACAAATTAAAGGTATTTAAATATTAGGTTGGAAAGAAGTGAAGTTGCATAAAGAAGTATTGAAGGATGTCTGAGATTTTCAAATTCTGTGGTTTGAGCTTAACTGAGTTGACTTAAATTCTTGTTTAAGTACACTTTATGCCTAAATTTCAGGAACATTTTCATGTATAGAACCAAAGGTTAGTTTACCAAATGCTATTTTTTTTTTTATCATACAGGTCTACTTTATAAAATAGTTCTCTTGGACTAAAATTATTATACTTAAAGATAAATGTGTATGTTTATCTCTATGCTAATTGTTTTCAGAAAATTTAAATATACATTGTGGGAATCCATTCATAGGTAGTCATGCATACATACAAGAGATTCTGTGATAATTTTGCCCAAATATGTTGGGCAAATACTTGTTGTCCCCAAATACTGACAAATTCAAAGGATCATTTTCCTCTTGGATATTGATAGGTTATTCACCAACAAACGAAGCATTAATCTTAGAGTTTCTATGGTTCAGATATCATTTATAAAAAAGTTTTGATTTTTTTTTCTGAATCTATCTAAATCAATTCCTTTCTTGCCCTTGAGAGATTTTTTACAAGTAATTTCTTTGTTTCTTTTAAGCCTGGATGAAAAGAGATAAATCGCTGCAAACTCTGATGGCCTTAATGACGGGAATGCCCGTCCATGGGATTAAGTGGAGACCACCAACCAGTTTCCTAGAAGCCATCAAGCAACCTCATGTGTTAACAATTTTCAGTCTCTTTTTATCTGGTTTGGATTCAAAATGGCAACCTAAAGGTGAAAGGTCTGATTTACAAAAACAACTCCCCTGAGCCATCCAACCTTCATAATTTTCTGAATTTAATTATATCATTTGTGTTTAATGGAATTATCAACATGTTCAGCTTCATTTCAAAATAACACTTTCCCTGTTCATATTAGAATCAATCTTTTAATGTTTACTTTGTTTATAAAGATGTCTAAAGAGGACTAAGTGTTCTGCATAATGTATTTTATTATTTGATTGGAAGTGAAGGTACATTTCAGGGTTTAATGAGGGTAATATTTTCAATACTTGCTTTTTCAGGGTTAAAAAAGCATGCGTTTTTGTGTTTTCTTAGACTTTCTACATGAAATTTGCTCACTTGTTAAATATTTCATTGCAGCATTACTTTTTGATCTAAGCTTTATTAATTTTTATTTCAGCAACATTTACAAAATGAAAGGAAGTTTTAATATTAAATAATTGATTACATCAAGTATTAATCTTCTAATCCTAACAAATATACAGTGGATCAAAAGTGAATAGTTCTTTATTATAAACCTTGCTAAATGAGTAACCTTTTGAATTTAGATTCTGAAAAGTTAAGATCAATTTATGACTACTATTTGTTTTATACTCACATATTACTAGAATTTTGGTTAATGCTTAATACTCCAATTTAACTTTATGCTGTAGTCAATTTTCATGTCACTTTTTTTATAGGTTGCCTTCTTTTGTCATTTTAAAATTTATTTATTTAACAACTAAAAAAATTTGATGAAATATTAGAGAATATGAAATGAGTGAAAAGGATGAAAGATACTTTTAATATTTCTTTTCCAGATGTCAGATATAATGATTTATTAAGAAAGCATATACTTCAAAAGGAAGAAATAAATAGACTATTTGATTTTAATAATCTAATTAAGGAAGAAGAGTGAAATATATGAACATATCTGAAAAATATTTTTATTGGCAATTAGATACAGAGTATACTGGTGAAGATATTAATAAACCATCTCTAAACAAGGACATTCATGACTGTCTTATTGGATAAAAGTATTGTGAACTGAATAAACATTCCTAATTTAATAATAAAAAAATATAGTCAACCATGATCAAGTGTA
>SJYQ01002406.1:64266-95547 GCA_006410935.1 Redunca redunca
TGATAGTCATGTAACCAGTAAGCTTTAGAGCAAAGAATATTTACACAGGCAATATAATTCTGGAATTTATGCCCTTAACCAACTATATATACTCAAAAGTACTTCTTTTTCAAGAAAGCTTCATTGCAAATTATATACACATGTACATATATAAAATAAAACATAATATATGTGTATATATATATCTGCAAAACATCATTTTTTTAAACCTTGACTCGATAAATACAAAGAAAACATTAAATATATTAGTGATAGAGTGAAATTCCAATATGGAAAAAGTCCATTCCAAATACCATCAGCACCTTCATTCTTTTCTCCTCAAATGCTAAAATGTACACATCTATCTATATATTTTTATACCAGTTAGAAAATAAATGAATCCAAAAACAAACAAAAATCACAAGGTAAGACATTTACTAGCTGGTAGATTTTAAGATTGATTCATGAATCTTGACAGTAATCAAAGCACACAAGTTTGACAAGTACCAAGAACTTGAGCAGAATATGCTTCCTGGTGTGCTTGTTGATTTTCCAACATCTACATCTCAAGCTCCCCTGAAGTTTGAGAAATGGAAGCATGGTGACAGTCACAGTGACAGATGAATGGAATGTCCATGCAGTATAAGCTACACTGTAGTTGTGACTACCTTTTCTCAGTTCTTCACCTTTAAAGTGGATAACCAGTAATTTGAAAGTACACTTCATTTCTAGTCTCTATACAGAATCTCCTTTCACTGGGAAATGAATGGACTATGGATATCATTCCACAGTCATTATACAATCCTTTGTTATATTTTTAATTGTCATCCTTCATCAGGGTAATTTAAGAAGTGATGATAATGGTTCTTCTTTTTTCTCTCCCTCCATATGACTAAACATAGGGGCTGAATCTAACAGAGAACAGGAGTCTCAATGCAAATGTACTCTTACAACTAATGAGGAAGCAATTATTTCACATTCTCTGCAGTCTATCCTCTTACAACTAACGAGGAAGTGATTTCTTCACATTTTCTGAAATCTAGCTAAAAAATAAAATAAGAAACTAGATTTTTAAAGAGGAAATATAAAAACTAGATGAATCAAAGATAAGATGAGTAATAAAGGAAAAATAATTAGTTAACAAACTGGGGGCCAGGGGGCAGGGAGGGAAACCA
This sequence comes from Redunca redunca, assembly GCA_006410935.1. Classification (NCBI taxonomy): domain Eukaryota; kingdom Metazoa; phylum Chordata; class Mammalia; order Artiodactyla; family Bovidae; genus Redunca; species Redunca redunca. The sequence goes on from SJYQ01002406.1 coordinate 65,421, forward strand.
CCAAAGAAACTGAAAGTTTCAGATCAGTTCAGTTCAGTCAGTCAGTTGTGTATGACTCTTTGCAACCCCATGGACTGCAGCACGCCAACCTTCCCTGTCCATCACCAAAGCTTGCTCAAACTCATATCCATCAAGTCGGTGATGCCATCCAACCATCTCATCCTCTGTCTTCTCCTTCTCCTCCTGCCTACAGTCTTTCCCAGCATCAGGGTCTTTTGCAGTGAGTTAGTTCTTCATATCAGGTGGTCAAAGTACTGCAGTTTCAGCTTCAACATCAGTCCTTCCAATGAATATTCAAGACTGATTTCCTTTAGGATGAACTGGTTGGATCTCCTTGCAGTCCAAGGGCCTCTCAAGAATCTTCTCCAACATCACAGTTCAAAAGCATAATTCTTTGACATTCAGCTTTCTTTATAGTCTAATTCGCACATCCATACATGACTACTAGAAAAACCAGTAGTAGACAAACAGACCTTTGTTGGTAAAGTAATGTCTCTGCATTTTACTACACTGTCTAGGTTGGTCATAACTTTTCTTCCAAGGAGCAAGCATCTTTTAATTTCATGGCTGCAGTCACCATCTGCAGTGATCTTGCTGCTACTGCTAAGTCACTTCAGTCCGCATCTTTTAATTTCATGGCTGCAGTCACCATCTGCAGTGATCTTGCTGCTACTGCTAAGTCACTTCAGTCGTGTCCGACTCTGTGCGACCCCAGAGACGGCAGCCCACCAGGCTCCCCTGTCGCTGGGATTCTCCAGGCAAGAACACTGGAGAGGGTTGCCATTTCCTTCTCCAGTGCATGAAAATGAAAACTGAAAGTGAAGTTGCTCAGTCTTGTCCGACGCTTAGCAACCCCATGGACTGCAGCCTACCAGGCTCCTCCGTCCATGGGATTTTCCAGGCAAGAGTACTGGAGTGTGGTGCCATTGCCTTCTCTGGCAGTGATCTTGGACCCCCAGAAATAGTCTCTCACTGTTTCCATTGTTTTCCCATCTATTTCCATGAAGTGATGGGAGCAGCTGCCAAGATCCTAGTTTCCTGAATGTTGAGTTTTAAGCCTATTTTTTCACTCTCCTCTTTCACTTTCATCAAGAGGCTCTTTAGTTCTTTGCATTCTGCCATAAGGGTTGTGTCATCTGTGTATCTGAGGTTATTGATATTTCTCCCGGCAATCTTGATTCCAGCTTGTGTTTCATCCAGCCCATCATTTTGCATGATGTACTCTGCATAGAAGTTAAATAAGCAGGGTGACAATATACAGCATTGAAGTACTCCTTTCCCAATTTGAAACCAGTCTGTTGTTCATGTACAGTTCTAACTGTTGCTTCTTTACCTGCATACAGATTTCTCAGGAGACAGGTAATGTGGTCTGGTATTCTTATCCATTTAAATATTCTCCACAGTTTGTTGTGATCCACATAGTCAAAGGCTTGGCATAGTCAATAAAGCAGAAGTAGATGGTTTTTTGGAACTCTCTTGCTTTTTTGATGATCCAGGGGATGTTGGCAATCTGATCTCTGGTTACTCTGCCTTTTCTAAAACCAACTGAACATCTGGAAGTTCACAGTTCATGTACTGCTGAAGCCTGGCTTGGAGAATTTTGTGCATTGCTTTACTAGCTTGTGAGATGAGTGCGATTGTGCAGTAGTTTGAACATTCTTTGGCATTGTATTTCTTTGGACTTGGAATGAAAACTGATCTTTTCCAGTCCTGTGGCCACTGCTGAGATTTCTAAATTTGCTGGTGTATTGCGTGCAGCACTTTCACAGCATCATCCTTCAGGATTTAAAATAGCTCAACTGGAATTCTTTCACCTCCACTAGACTTGTCTGTGAGTGTTCAGGAGTCTCCAGTGGAAATGTAGGTTGTTGGTGGCCTGCTGCAGGGTTGGGAACACTGAACTTGATAGTGCATGCTTGGGACCTTTTGATGGAAGTCGCCATTATCGTCATTACCTCCACCATAGTTTAGTCTCAGGTCAAACAAGGAGGGAACACAGCCCCACCATCAACAGAAAATTGTATTAAATATTTATGGAGCATAGTTCCACCCATTAGAACAAGATCCAGTTTCCTCCAGTCAGTCTCTCCCATCAGGAAGCTTCCATTACCCTCTTATCTTTATCCTTCAGAGGGCAGACAGAATGAAAACCACAGTCACAGAAAACTAATCAAACTGATCACATGGACCACAGCCTTGTCTAACTCAATGGAAGTTTCAGATAGACTCAAGGAAAAGAAAATGATACAACAAATTATTATGTTTATATCATGTTCATATTAAATGGGAAAAGAATGACCTCAAAGATATAGTTGAACTTGGGGAAGACACAGATAACTTTAATGATTAATAATGAAAAATATAACATCTTAGTGAACTATAGAGAAAGAAACTAATAATTTTGTGCTTTAGTATTTCTTTGGAAAAAAAAGAAAACTGTGCTATCTTCCACATTGTGTTCTTTATTCCAGGAATAAAATGTCACAGTGCATAAAACAAAGTCTGATTATAGGAAATCATATTTTAGTAGAAAGAGAGGAAATAAACAAATACACAAATAGAAAATAAAATTTCAGTTAATGGTTAGTACTTGGAGGGAAACAAACAGGGTAAGAAGACAAAGTGATGTGCTGAGAATTTTAAGACAGAGAGTGTTGGCAGCTATTTTGTTATTATAGTCTAAAAAGGTCTTCAGAAGATGTGACATTTCAGGAGACAGTAAAATGATGACAAGGAGACAATCTTGGGGAGGAAATTTCCATCAAAGGAATGTCTCAATTTGTACTCAGTTCTGAAATGTGAAATTCAATAATACTCAAAATAAACCATTTTAGAGGTTTATTCAGATATCATAATCTAGAGGATTAAACATTAACATTACAAAGGCACAGAACCAGAGGAACAAAGTCACATAGCCACTGGGTGAAGAATATAGTTAAAATGGCTGGCCATAAAGAAGCAAACTCTTTAACCCTCGATATAATGCTGGAATTCAAAGAGAAATTGATAATTTAGAAAAGTCCTCTAGATTTTTCAGGCTTCCCTTGTGCTCAAATGGTAAAGAATCTGCTTGCAATGCAGGAGACGTGAGTTCAATGCCCAGGTTGGGAAGATCCCCTGGAGAAGGGAAAGGCTACAATCCAGTATTCTGGCCTGGAGAATCCTATGGAATCTATAGTCCATGGGGTCCCAAAGAGTCAGATACAATTGAGTGACTTTTACTTTCACTTTTCTAGAATTTTCTTTGGTCAGATGACAGATAGCCATATCTTTAAATAAAAATTGAAATAAAACCTGGTAAATGCTATTCTACATATTTTAAAAAGACTCAAGATCTCCCTACCTCTTCCATACTGTAATAATAATAAAGTAAATTGAGCCTTGGCTAGAAGAATAGACAAACAAAATAAAAGTACTGATATTTGCTAAATGAATGATGACTGTGGCTCAGATCATGAACTCCCTATTGCAAAATTCAGACTTCAATTTAAGAAAGTAAAGAAAACCAATAGGCCATTCTGTTATGACCTAAATCAAATCCCTTACAATTAGATAGTGGAAGTGATAAATAGATTCAAGGGATTAGATCTGATAGAATGCCTGAGGAACTATGGACAGAGGTTTGTAACACTGTACTGGAGGCAGTGATCAAGACCATTCCCAAGAAAAAGAAATCACAAAGACAAGATGGTTATCTGAGGAGGCCTTATGAATAGCTGAGAAAAGAAGAGAAGTGAAAGGCAAAGGGAAACATGGAAAGATATACCCATCTGAATGCAGGGTTCCAAACAATAGCAAGGAGAGATAAGAAAGCCTTCCTAAGTGAATAATACAAAGAAAAGAGGAAAACAATAGAATGGAAAAGATTAGAGATCTCTTCAAGAAAATTAGAGATACCAAGGGAACATTTCATGCACAGATGGTCACATAAAGGACAGAAAAAATACGGACCTAACAGAAGCTGAAGATATTATAAAGAGGTGGCAAGAATATACAGAAGAACAATGCAAAAGAGATCTTAATGACCCAGATAATCATGATGGTGTGATCCTAGAGCCAGACATTCTGGAGTGCTAAGTCAACTGGGCCTTAAGACATGACTACATGACTTTGTAGCATGACTATGAAGAAAACTAGTGGAGGTGATGGAATTCCAGCTGAGTTATGTCAAATCCTAAAGGATGAAGCTCTGAAAGTGTTGCATGCAATATGGCAGCAAATTTGGAAAACTCAGCAGTGGCCACAGGACTGGAAAATGTCAGTTTTCATTTCAATGCCAAAGGAAGACAAAGCCAAGTATTGTTTAAACTACTGCATAATTGCACTCATTTCACACACTAGCAAAGCAATGCTCAAAATTCTCCAAGCGAAGCTTCAACAGTACGTGAGTTGAGAACTCCCAGATGTTCAAGCTGGATTTAGAAAAGGCAGAGGAATCAGAGATCAAATTGCCAACATCCGCTGGATCATAGAAAAAAATGAGAATTCCAGAGAAAAAAGACATCTAATTCTGCTTCATTGACTGTACTAAAGTCTTTGACTGTGTGGATCACAAACTGGAAAATTCTTCAAGAGATGGGAATACCAGACCACCTTACCTGTCTCCTGAGAAACTTGTATGCAGGTTAAGAACCATTAGTTAAAACAAGACATGGAGAAATGGACTATTTTCCAATTTGGGAAAGGAGTTTGTCAAGGCTGTATATTGTCACCCTGCTTATTTAACTTATTTACCATCATGTGAAATGCTAGGCTGGATGAAGCACAAGTTGGAAGGAATCAAGATTGCTGGGAGAATTATCATAACCTCAGATATACAGATGACACCTCCCTATGACAGAAAGCAAACAAGAACTAAAAAGCCTCTTGATGAAGAGAAGAGTGAAAAAGCTCACTTAAAACTTAACATTCAAAAAACGAAGAGCATTGGCATCCAGTTCCATCACTTCATGGCAAATTGATGGAGAAATAATGGAAACAGTGACAGACTTTATTTTCTTGGGGTCCAAAATCACTGCAGATGGTGACTGCAGCCATGAAATTAAAAGACGCTTGCTCCCTGGAAGAAAACCTATCACAAACCTAGACAGTGTATTAAAAAGCAGAGACATTACTTTGTTGACAAAGGTTTGTCTAGTCAAAGCTATGGTTTTTCCAGTAGTCTTGTGTGGATGGAAGAGCTGGATCATAAAGAAGGCTGAACACCAAAGAATTTATGCTTTTGAGCTGTGGTGTTGGAGAAGGCCCTTGAGAGTCCCTTGGACTACAAAGAGATCAAATCAGTCTATCCTAAAGGAAATAAATCCTGAATATTTGTTGGAAGGACTGACACTGAAGATGAAACACCAATACTTTGGCCACCTGATGGGAAAAACTGACTCATTAGAAAAGACGCTGATGGTGGGAAAAATCGAAGGCAAGAAAAGGGGACAACAGTGGATGAGATGGTTGGGTTACATCACCAACTCAATGGACATGAGTTTGAGCAAGCTCTGGGAGACCATGAAGGACATGGAATCCTGGCATGCTGCAGTCCATGGGGTCACAAAGGGTTGGACACTCTGAGAGACTGAACAACAACAAGTGCAATGATACCAAATACATAGATGGGGAAGCACACAATAGGGGTTCTGAAACTATTCCAAAAAGATCTCTGTAAAAGACGTCAGTAAGAAAGTACTATGTGACCAATGAAGTTTGCTGCAATTTTCAGGCAAAATATAGGAAAGATAATTTTTATCATCTGTCAGACCTTGGAAAAAGGGACAAATCTATGATGACTAGCAGAATTTGAGTACAGTGGCCATTAAATTAGATGGCCTCTTCAGGACTAGAAGAACATTGAAGAAAGAAGGTGGGAAATAAGTTGGGCATGCCATCCAAGGTCTGTTCATTTAATGTTAGATTTAATTATTCTGCATTAAGCAGATCAGCAAGGGACCCAGGGGAGAAGGAGTTAATTTACATGACCAACGTCTTCTGAGATGCATTGTTTTGCACACTAATGTGTTTTAAAGCTGCTACTTCCCCATATTTCCTCTCTCTTGATATTTACCCACTTATTAATTATGATTTCACATGAGAATAAGAAATAATGGAATAAAATTATACCTTATTTTGCAACAAAATATATCTAGCTTGCAGCATTTGAATACAGAAACCTGAAAATCAGAGAGAGAGACAAATTTGGGAGTCATCACCATATTTGTCAGGGGCGAAATCATATATGTGGATGACATAACCTAAAGAGAGTATAAAGAGTAAGGAAAACAACTATCTTAGAGAAAGTTAGCAACAAGGAAGACTAAAAGACACAGGGACAGAAAGGTAAATAAAATCATATGCATTCAATAATCCAATCAATTATATAACTCTACAGTTCCTAGGTAGCAAGTCAGCATCAGCAATGTCAGAGTTATATTTAAGTCAGGTACAATTAGTTAAAATTTTTTAACATTATTTGTCATTTCAAGTATAACCCAAATGTTCTGAATGGTAATATTTTCTGTTTCTAGTAATACTTGAGTATCATGAAAATTATTTAATAGGTTTTAAACACAAACTATTAAAAAAGAAAACAATTATATAAATATTTACTTTGATACCATATCAGTACTTGTATTTGCAGGGGCAGTTCTGGTTATGACACAAAAAGTCAATAAATACTAGAATATTGGCTCAGACACATAAAAATCCAGGGATCTTTTAGGCATAGCTGAATCTAGGAATGCAGTATAATCAAATATGCCCTCTCTCTGCTCAATTTTATTTTATGATGGCTTCATACCCAAGAAGTTTGCCTCCTTGCCATCATCAGATAGAGTTTGGATTATTCTTATACTCACAATGTCAGAGGAAAGTGCATAATATCCCTTCCCAAGATCCATATCAATAATTTAAAAGGTAATTGGATCTTTAATTTCATATGCACCATGAAATCGATGAAGGGAAGCCAGGTGATTATAGCCTCCACCAGGTAGGAGAAGGGGTTGCTCCTCTTAGAGAAAAGGATGCAAAGAGAAGAATGCCAGGACGATAAAAATAACAGATATCCACTACACCGTGGTAGCATATTCTAGGCAAAATGCTCAAACGTCAATATTTGAAAGATTTTGTGACCCATCAAACTATGCTTTTTCACATAATAAACTATGGTGTCCTTTTAGTCCTTACTATTGCTTACTTCAAATCAAAATAATTAACTATTACTATATACCTCATCACCAGATATACATAGAACTGAAAAGTTCTAATGAAGGATTGGAATTGCTCTGTTTTGAATTTGTTAACTATTTGTTTAACCCGTGCTGTCAGAAGTACTATAAATCCATCTTGGATAATTGTGTGTGCCTTTTTCTTTTGCTAGATACCCTTGGATGTCTCTAGGGACTATATTTTCTTTACAAATGGCTAATTTTTCTTAAATTATACATTTAGATTGAAAGATGTGGAAATGGCATAAAATATCAGGAAATTCACCTAGGAAGAAAAGCCAGAAATAACACACCTGTAAAAGTAAAGAATATAACCACTAGGTTAGTATGCCAGTGGAATGTCAATTTAAAACATAGGTAATTATAGCCCTCATTACTGTTTTAAAGCATTTTAACTAAAGTATATGAAAGCAATGCTAAATCTCATTCTTTTTTCTGAAAGCTACCTCTGGTTTGAGAAAAGATTTGTATATTTCACATAAAAGCAATTTTACCGCTGCATTCATTCAGCATTCAATAGATATCTGATGAGTACCTATGTGTGCCAGCTATTAATATTATACTTCATTTTGAAGATATGAAACCAAGTTCCTCTAAAACTGAGTTCCTCTGTTGAGTTTATGATCAACCTCTTTATCCAAAATGTTATTCTCTTTCTTGTCCAACATCTGTTCCTCTGAAGATTGAGGAGTATCAAAGAAAAGGGGGGATTGAGACTGCATACAAGCCTCTGTGTCCCTGTCCTTCAAAGTAAAAGGCTTTTGCTTTGGTCTCCCAGACCAGCCCTGTGCCTCAAAAGGCTGACTCAAAAGGTAATGATTAAAAAATTTGAAGATGCAGAAACAAAGAATAGCTGTTGGATCAGGAAACTTGTAATGATTTCGACTATAAACCAGCCATATAGCAAAGTCATTGAATTCCCAAAAAGGTCTGGCACAAATTCCTATCATTTTTATAGGAAGCAAGAAGTAGGTTCCCACCAGATGAAGGCTGCTGACCATAAGCCGTAGAATTTAGACTAGTTAAAACCACAAGATTGGTGATGCTTGAAACTTTACCTTGATGCCAACCAATCTGAGAATTGTACAATAGCTGATAACACACTCTGCAGCCCATTCCCTCACACTGCTTTCAAAACGTTTGTTTTTGGGACTTCCTTGGTGGTCCTGTGGTTAAGAATCTGCTTTCCAATGCTGTGGAGCAGGTTCAACCCTTGGTCAGGGAACCAACATCCCACATGCCATGGGACAACTAAGCCTGAATGCTACAACTAGAGAAAAGCACATACACTGCAGTGAAAGATCCCGCATGCCACAACAAAGATCAGAATATCCTGTGTGCTGCAACTAAGGCCTAAGGGAGCCACAAACAAACAAATAAAAACATATTTTAAAAACAAAGAACAAAAAGCCCTGGTGGCTCAGAGGTTAAAGCATCTGCCTCCAATGCGAGAGACCCGGGTATGATCCCTGGGTCCGGAAGACACCCTGTTGAAGGAAATGGCACCCCACTCCAGTATTCCTGCCAAGAGAACGCCATGGATGGAGGAGCCTGGTAGGCTACAGTCCACCAGATCGCAAAGAATCAGACACGACTGAGCGACTTCACTTTCACTTTCCTAACTGACAACTTGAAGACTGTATTAAGATATTAGTTTACTATCTTCCCAGATTGCTGATATCTCAAATAAAGAGCCTTTCTTTTTCCACCAATACTTGTATCTGGATTATTGGCCTTTCAGGTGGCAAGCAGCTGAACTTGAGTTTGGTACTGGTCTCATATCTGTAGAGACAGACAAAGTACTTATCTCATTGACTGCAAAATAAAGAGTTAAACAAATGGTGGTTTTGGCATAGTAAATGAAGAAAAGAGCGGAGAAAGCAATGGCAACCCAGTCCAGTACTCTTGCCTGGTGAATCCCAGGAAGAAAAGCAGACTAAGGTGGTTTGTGGAGGGGTGGAGAGTTCTACTGTGGACAGTGTGACATGAGTGTTACATAGCCGAAGGAAACATCACATAGTCACTTGCATGCAGAGACTTGAGATAAAGAAAGAAGTTAAGGCTGGAGAAGCACATTTGGTAGTCAAAGATAGATAGATGGTTCCTAAGTAATGAAACTGGATGAGGTTCTGTAGGGAGTGTATGGAGATAGAAAGAAGAAATGGCCAAGAATGAGCCTTGAGGCACCTGATATTTTAGAGATATGGAAGAGAAGAAGAAAAGGTTACAGAAATGATGAAGACATAAGCTATGAGGTAGAAACATAATTTAGGGTCAAAAGGTGAAAACGGTAGATGCAAGTAAATTAATTGTTGCTGAAAAGTCATGTAAGATGAAGACAGAGATTATGGCGATTTGATAACTATTAGTAATGGCAGCCAGGTAAACTTCTGTACAGCTATTAAGAAAAAGAAAGGATGAAAGCTGAGGATATAGACAAAAAGAGAACCGATCATTGCTTCAAAGAGTGTTGCTATAAAGAGAAGTAGAATAAAAGGGTATTATCTAGAGAATGTGGGTTCCAGAGGAAGCTTTATAAATTATAGTTGTACATTGAGGGGGATAAACCAGGAAAAAGTGAAAGTTTGATTAAAGTAATAAAATGGAGACTTTAGAAGACAAAGCCTTGGGAAAGTGAGGATATCTAGCAAAGCATAGTAGGGATTAGTCTTCCTATATTTCATTCCTAGGAACAGGAAGAAAAACCTGATATGTAACTATAGACACAAGTGGTTTTATAGATTTTCTTCTTTTTCATCAGTAATATTATAAGGAAGGAGAATGTTTTAGATAATTCAAAGGGGGAGAAAGTGTGAAGAAATTCAGGAGACTGACACGGTAATGCTGGGGATGAGGAAGAAAGAAAGAGCTTCAAAGGCAGTGCAAAGAAGATGAGTAAGTTAATTCACAATATGTTCAAAAAACCTTAAGGCATGGTCCTGATTCTGTTGAATAAACAACTGAGATATGTCTGCACCGGGGTGCATGTTCTTGATTCAGTATCAAAGATGAGGTAGAAAGTTCTGCTAGTCATAGCAAATATTTGTATAGTAAGAGTACAGTTAACAACTCATCTCCACATTTTTCACCAGAGCAGTGTTTGTAATAATGCAACACTGGAAAAAGAATAAATGATGTCAATAACTATACAGGCTATTTTTTTTTAATGTAGCAAAGTAATACGCTGAAATGAAAGAACTAGAACTACAAATGATGGAAAGTCATTTGATCTTACTGATAAATGAGGAAATGCAAGTTAAACAATAAGAAGATCCCATTTCATACCTTGAAATTTATCAAAAATAAAACTGCCACAATATTGACTTCTATAAGGATTTGGGAAAACTCTCCTTATCTACTAGTAAAAATACAAGTGAGCACAATCACTTTGGAGACCACTTTGGCAATATAAAGTAAAACTGAAAGTGTCCAAATCCTATAATACAGAAATATCACTTCTACGAATGTACCTTAGAAAAACTCTTGTCAGCTTCACTACATGTTCACGTGAGCGTGTGTGTGATATGTCTCTTCAGTTGTATCTGACTCTTTGTGACTCCATGAATTGTAGTCCACCAGGCTCTTCTGCCCATGGGGTTCTCCAGGCAAGAATATTGGAATGGGTTGCCGTGTTCTCTTCCAGGAGATCTTCTCAATCTAGGGATCAAATCCAAGTCTCATAGGTCTCCCGCACAGGTAGGCAGGTTCTTTACCTCTAGTGCCACCTGGGAAGCCCCTACATGTTCACAGCTAAATACCAAAAAAAAAAAAAAAATCAAATGTATATTAGTGGGAAAATAGATAGATTGTGATGCTGTCCTAAATTAGAGTGCTCTGAAGAGATTAAAGTAAATGAACAAGCTATGTGGGCAACAGGGAGTATAACAAGAGGGAAGATAAAAAATTTGAGAGCGGAAGGAAATTTGGTTTGTAGATTTGATAATGGGAACATGATGATTCTTTTATTTTCTTAGTGAATTAAAAGGTTCTCACCTTTTGAGAAGATGAAATAGGTTGGAGGAAGGAAGAGGAATTTGGAGCTTGGAAAAAGAGGAAAGGTGTATAGTAGTTTTCAGAAAAAGAAATGAAATTCACTAGAGAAACTTAGTACTAACAATCAGTTATTATCATTACATGCTTTCATCATTTTGGCACAAGTAAGTGACATAATTGAAAGTGACTTATACTTACAAATGTACGTAGACAGATATGAATTTTTTTCAGAATTACTAGGAGTGATTAGCCAAAATAAAATGTAGTTATCCAAAGTTATTTAAAAACAAGTTCCTAAATACCTATAGCCAAATTTGCTCAATAATTACATGTAACTTGTAGGTACCTTTTTGAATAGCGCAGATACAGCATGTGCATCACCAAAGTACACTCCAAAGGACAGCCTTAGTCTAGATCAGGAATTGGTAAACTTTTTCTTAATAGACCGGAGACCAAATATTTTAGTCACTGCAGACCATATAGTTCCTGTAGCATCTGCTCAACTCTGTTCTAGTGTGAAAGCAGTTATAGACAATTCATAAATGAGTGGGCATGACTGTGGGTGTGACTGTGTTCCAAAAAAACTTTATCTACAAAAACAGTCAGCAGGCAATATTTGGGATGATGTGAGGGCTACTGCTTACTTCTCATTTGGATCATTTTTCTGTAAATAAGATCCATTTACTCAAAGGCAAGCAATACTGAGAAATGTTTGGCATATGCAGCAAGAGAGAAAGACTTTTCCAAGAAAAAGATTACTCCTTACTGATGTAATAGAATCAACTGTATTGACACGAAGGTAACTGTTTTGCACATAACCTAAGCATTGAAATCCATATGCAGCTGCAACAAGCCATGCTTTCTTTGTGTTTACTTCTACTAAACTTTCCTTCTAAAGTATCCAACTTTATTTTAAATGCATTCTGTGGTGATCAGATACATTTTTTTTAGTTGCCTGTAAGAAAGTAACGTAGTATATATGTTAAAATCAGTATCTTTGTACTTCAATATTGCCTTATTATTGTCAAATATAAACAAAGAAGCATCTGCCTAACTCCGAAAGACAGGAGTTTAAGAATAAAATGTTACTGTAAGTAGAGGGCTCCTTAGCCACTATTTTAATGGAATTGTCATTCTGCCAGAATGTTTCATTGGTGTCTATTAAAACTCCCCTACACAGAACACTGGGCCCCTCCAAAGCCTTATAATTTTCAGGGCTTTGCCGTGGCTTTGTGGTGTGTGTTTACAGGGTGAGACTTTCTCCCTGGGTTAGCTATGTTTTCTCTCATCTCTCTGCATCTCTAAAAATAGAGGCAAACCCTATTTGAAGTGCTAACTGACATCTTTTTTCACTTCATGTTTCTGAATTTTTAAGACAGTGAAATGGATAATGATATAATTCTATGGTTTCACATTTCTAGTTTTATATATTATCTCTGTATANATATTAACCCAAATACCATTGATCATTTGTATGCAATAAACATGAAAAATATGGAATTTAGTCTAACTGAAGACATCTAAAACTATAAATTTTATAACAAGAATATGATTTTTTCAATGCTCACAGAAGTTATCTTTTATTAACTTGCTTTTATTATTTTAATAAAAGATTGTTTAACTTGGTAGCATATCAGAAGGCTTAAAATACATATAATTATTTTATATGATTTAAGGACTCTTTTGATGGTAGAGCCCAATACAGTGGCACTCAGAAAGATGAAAGGTGGAGCTCTTTGTTAACTGATAGCTTCAAACAAAAGAAGGCTGCACACAGGGCCACAAAGTAGGCTGTTCCTGGAGCCGGTGTAGCAGCACATTGGAACTCTGCTGCTGCTAAGTCGTGTAAGTCGTGTCTGACTCTGCAACCCCATAGACGGCAGCACACCAGGCTCCTCTGTCCCTGGGATTCTCCAGGTAAGAACAGTGGAGTGGGTTGCCATTTCCTTCTCCAATGCATGAAAGTGAAAAGTGAAAGTGAAGTCGCTCAGTCGTGTCCGACTCCTAGCAACCCCATGGACTGTAGCCCACCAGGCTCCTCTGTCCATGGGATTTCCCAGGCAAGAGTACTGGAGTGGGGTGCCATTGCCTTCTCCATTGGAACTCTAGAGGCAGCTTATATGTGGCAAGTGAAGGATTACGTTACCTATGTTTTGTGAATTCTCTATAGATTGGCTAATTTGAATAATTTCACAAGCTCTGGGGAATAGGATCTCTATCTGGCTACCTGGTACCTGAATATTGGGCTATGAGGGTGGGTGTATAGTGCACCAAAAGAATGACAGCCCGTTAAGGCAAGTGTTTGAGATGTGGCCTTACTCAGCTGCTCAAGAAGAGAAATTGACCCAGTCATTAGCTAAGGTTTCAAAAACAAGACAAAATAAAATGATATTCCAATTGATTCATGATACCTTAACATCAGTACTCAATTATTTGGGTTATTTAGCTCAATTAGTAGAGGAGACTTCCAGACAGTAGCCTAAGTTGCCCTATATTCTTTAGCAACTATTTTGTTATGAGAGGAAAAAGGAGGAAAACAAGTGTAGACTGGCCTTAACCAAGTTTCCTATTTGTATGTCATTTATATGGCATTAACCAAGAAAATAGATCTGAAATGTCTGAGGTTTCTAATAAAGTCCCAGTAAAGCTAAGATGTTGTTAAATATATGTTTTATTTTCATGAGAATAATATCCTGGTGTGTTCCTTGAGCATGGGCAGTAGTCTCATCAGTTACGCTGTTGAAGAGCATGAACTGATAGTTTGTAAGGTACGGGTAAATATTAGGTGCAACCTAGGAGAAAGAGAGTTGTGGATGGTCATGGTCAGAGACACAGTTCGAGAAGCTGCGGTGGAAAGCTGGAGTAGGGGGATGGGAGAAGGTTCTGGGAAGTGAGGAGTTCTCATGGGGTCAAGGGGTGAACCCATATGATGCACATTGGTTTCTGGGGAAATCAGTAATTTCCATTAACTTTTTAAATGGCATAGATAATAGTGACCTTTACAAGACTTCCTTTTAGGCATGGGAGTGTAGAGCAGTATGTTTTGACAAGGCAGATAATGTGGGTTATGGAAACTGAGTTCAGGAAATATAATAAATAAATATAATAAAATCTCTAATAACAAAGGAAGAAAAGCAATATATGCTCTATGTTCAACATTTTAGTGTCTTAGGAAAAGCAGTTTGTGAGCATCACCGAGGCAGTGGTCTGAGCATCTATGGTGAAGTCATCTGAAGTGAGTTCCTGGCCAGAGAGATGTTATCTAAGCAGCAGAACTAGGGGATCCTTTCCAAGTAGATACACACTTGGAATGATATGGTCACTAGAGTAAAGCTAGGCTGGCCACTTAAAGAGTGTATATATTACATATAATACATATATATGTATATTTATATAATTTATATAATTCCTTTTTGAGGGGAGGCACTGGATATATTTGGGGGGGTTATTTTTATATTGATTATATTTATAAATGTCTTCCAGCATTATCAGGGTTAAGAACCTCATCTATGGCAATGGTCATTGTTTTAAGGACTCCAGATATGACTTAAATTGGGTTTGAACTACCTCTTTTTCTGGGCCACAGGGGTACCATGGGTATCTTCGCTTATAACCCTGAAGATTATGCTTTTTGCTGCTAGAGCCACGAGCACCAGTACAGTGCAGCAGCGTAGCACTGGGCCCACAACTCAGAGTTGGCCAGATAGAAACCACCAGCTGAAAGAGCTCTGAAACACTGCTTTTTCCGTCAACTCTACCAAACTCTTCCTAACACATCCCCCCTCCCCAGTCCCAACACACACAGAAACAAGCTCAGTCTTTTTTGGGGGTAATTGCAGCTATAATTCTTACTTTTCTTCTCCTTCCTATAACTCATACAACTGCCATTCAGGTGGGTTCAATGAAACAGGGCCAGGAGTCTCAGTGGCCTACCAGCCATCTCTCCTCCCAGGTGTTCCCAGTCCATCTTGGAGGCATCCAGGTTTGCATTTAAGAGACAGAGCAGCCTGTTTTTGGACCTGTTATCCCCTTTGTTTGAGTAACTAGGTCTCTTGGCTGATGTTTGGGAGGCTTATGGCTAAGGTGTTCATTTCTTTACTCATTTGAATTAAACATTGGACCACTGGTCTTCATGAGTTTAATCCATGTTACTCTTGAGGATCTAGGGAATGTAAAGTATTCCAGTGTCAGCAAGAAGGTATGTGGCAGCAAGTACTAATGGGTCAGCTATCCCCACCTAATACTGGCGTCAAGACAGGAGTGCCATTGTAATAATTAGTTTACTATTATAATTAGTGTTTCCCAAGTGATGCACTGGTAAAGAATCTGTGTGCCAATGCAGGAGATGCAAGAGACGAGGGTTCAATCCCTGGGTCCGGAAGATGCCCAGAAGTAGGAAATGGCAACCTATTCCAATATTCTTGCCAGGAAAATTCCATGGACAGAGGAGCCTGGGAGGCTACAGTCCATGGAGTCACAAAGAGTTATACACAACTGGGTGGCTGATCACACACACACACACACATTGTTATTTTTATAGCACAATAATCCATTATTACATAATGATATTATTATTATTAACTGATTACAAGTATAATGATGGTTGGGCTTCCCTGGTCGCTCAGCTGGTAAAGAATCTGCTTGCAATGCAGGAGATCCTGGTTCAATTATTGGGTCAGGAAGATCCTCTGGAGAAGGGACAGGCTACCCACTCCAGTATTCTTGGGCTTCCCTCATGGCTCAGAATGTAAAGAATCTGCCTGCAATGCTGGAGACCTGGGTACAATCCCTGGGTTGGGAAGATTCCCTGGAGGAGGGCATAGCAAACCCACTCCAGTACTCTTGCCTGGAGAATCCCCACAGACAGAGGAGCCTGTGGGCTGCCGTCCATGGGGCTGCAAAGAGTTGGACACGACCGAGTGACCAGGCACAGCACAGCACAGCGTGGTGATGGTCACATACTCTGCGACTATGAGAACAACTATTATATTGTATAATCCTAAGAAAAGCATCCGTATGTCTTCTTTGGAGAAATGTCTATTTAGTTCTTTGGCCCAGGTTTTGATTGGGTCTTTTATTTTTCTGGAATTGAGCTGCATCACTAGTCTAGGTTCGATACAGGATACAGGATACTTGGGGCTGGTACACTGGGATGACCCAGAGAGATGATATGGGGAGGGTGGTGGGAGGGGGCTTCAGGGTTGAAAACTCGTGTACACCTGTGGTGGATTCATGTCAGTCTATGGCAAAATCAATACAGTATTGTAAAGTTAAAAAAAAATTTTTAAAAAGACATATAAATATAAGAAAAAAAGAAAAGCAAAAGCAGCATATTACTATCTGTTGAAGTATGCTTACGAGTAAGGAAAATTGCCAGAGATAATAAGAGATATTGCATAATGATAAAAGGACCAATCCATTGAAAGTCATAATGATTCTAAAGATGTATGTATCAAACAACAAAGGTGCAAAATAGATGAAGCAAACTGACAGAAGTGTGAAGAGAAATTGACAAATCAACAAATACAGTTGGAGACTTCAACACCTTTTTTCTCAGTAGTTGATGAAATAGCTAACCAGATCAGCAAGGATATTAAAAACTCAACAATACCATTTATCAACAGGATCTAATCAACTTTCACAGAACAATTCACCTGAAAACAGCAGAAAACCCATTATTTTCAATTACCCACAAAATGTATGTCAATATAGACCATATGCTGGACTATAAAACCTATTTCACTTACAGTTTAAAGGACTAAAACCACAGCGTATTTTTTGACCACAGCAGAATTAAAGGGGAAATCAATAACAGTTCATTTCCACTGATGTGTAAATATCCAGAGTACTACATAAATAAATGGAAGTCTTGTTTGCTATTTTAAATATTTGAATACATAATTATTTTATATAAATACAGTGTAAAAGAGTAGAAAGAACAATCAAATTAACAAAAGTCTTTTCATCCTGCTACTAGGTGTTCATCTTCAAAATGAGTAGCAGGCTTCTCTAGATAAGACAATAGTGTAGTGAGATTACAGACTTGGAGATGTCACTCAAGGCTTTTAGAAGTTGTGTGATATTGGATATGTTAATCTCTCTCACACTTAGGTTCTTTTGATATAAAAATGAAGAAAATAATTACATTCCAACACTGTGCAAAATCCATGAACTAATGTATGTAAACTCACCATATAGTACATTGATCCTATCAAGCAATGTAAGAAACATTGTTCCTTTTTCATTCTACAGCTATAGTTTCTTGGAAACCACAAGCACAATGCCAAGAAACAACGTTTTCAAATAAATATTACCTAGGAAAATATTGGGTTGGCCAAAATATTCCTTTGTGTTTTTCTGTAACTGTGCTATGCTTAGTCTCTCAGTATTCTCCCACTCTTTTCGACTCCATGTACAGTAACCCGCCAGGGTCTTCTGTCCATGAAGATTGTCCAGGCAAGGATATTGCATTGTAGGTGGATGCTTCACTGCTGAACTATGAGAGAAGCCCTTTTCTGTAACGTCAGTCGTAAAACCCAAACTAACTATTTTGGCCAACCCAATACTTTGCAGGTCTCATGTACTGTTTCCAATTAAATTTATAATGTATAATATTGAAAAATGGAAAAATTATCTGAAGTTATAAGCTAAATACTTAGTTTCATTACATTAGAATAAAATAATTAAGGTTTTCACGTACTGCATTTTAAACAAACTGTGTTAATATTGTGTTACATAGAATTTTGAAATTTGAGGAAACTGGAATATGGTTATCAGGTACTTCCCATCAGTTTAATACTCACATGCCTCTCCCTCCCACATCTTTAGAGATTTATTATCTAGGAAACATTTACTAAGCCAAATGAAGTTATATATTGATACTAAAATTATTTATTTTAATAATTGTATGGGTAGTCATACAACAAGGTTCAGCATCCATTACATATATGCGTATACGCATATATGTGTAAACAAAGTAAAAGAGTCTTGAAAATGATTGTGGAGCTAAGTTTTCTTGAAATTCAAGAGAGAGGGAGAGTGAACTTATATCTAAATACGTGTAGTTAAAAACAAAAAAACCCTATATACAGATGACTAATAAACACATGAAAAGATTCTTAACATTGCTCATTATTAGAGAAATGCAAATCAAAACTACAATGAGGTATCACTTCACATAAGTCAGAATGACCATCATCAAAAAATATACAAACAATAAATGCGGCAGAGGTTGTGGAGAAAAAGGAACCTTCTTGTACTGTTGGTGGAAATGTAAATTGATACAGCCACTACGGAGAACAGTATGGAGATCCTTTAAAAGACATGGAATAAAAATACCATGTGAATGAACAATCCCATTACTGGGCATATGCCCTGAGAAAACCATAACTGAAAAAGACACATGTACCCAAATGTTCATTGCAGCATTATTTACAACAGCTAGGACATGGAAGCACCTAGATGTCCATGGACAGATGAATAGATAGAGGTTATGGTACATATATACAATGGATTATTACTCAGCCATAAAAAAAGAAACGTTTGAGTTAGCTGGAGTGAAGCGAATGAACCAAGAGCCTATTAAACAGAGTGAAGCAAGTCAGAAAGAGAAAAACAAATATCATATATCAATGTATATATAGGGAATCTAGAAGGATGGTACTGATGAGCCTATTTGCAGAGCAGCAGTGGAGACACAGACATAGAAAACAGACTTGTGGGCACAGCTGGGAAAGAAGAGGATAGGATGAATTGGGAGGGCAGCCTTGGAACATACACTTTACCATACATAAAATGGACAGCAAGTGAAAATTTGCTGTATGACACAGGGAGCTCAAATCTGGCTCTCTATGACAAGCTTCAGGGGTGGAATGGGGTGGAAGGCAGTAGGGAGGCTCAGGAGGAGGAGATATGTGTGTATCTATGGCTGATTTATGTTGCTGTATGGCAAAACCCATAAATATTGTAAAGCGATTATCCTTCAATTAAAAAATAAACTTCATAATACGAGTTCCAATTTAAATAATTTTTAAAATAATAAATAAGAATGTAAAAGGACAGAGATGGAGAGCCCATTCTAGATGACATAAATATTATAAGCAAAGACAAATTTCAGAATGTATTTCCTGAGATGATAAATAGGCTAGCTTGACAGATTAGAAGTTATTGGTGTGGGAACTGTGAATGATATATTGAAGATTTGGGTATTATGAAAATTTAGCAGGCTAACATGTGCAATTACACTCCCCAGGCATGGCAACCTACTCCAGTATTCTTGCCTGGAAAATTCCATGGGCAGAGGAGCCTGGAGGGCTTCAGTCCATGGAGTTGCAAAGAGTCAGACATAACTGAGCCAGTTTCATTAACTAACTCCCCTTTTAGCCTGTTTTCACAGTGTGCTTAATAATATAAACTTGAGGCATGATGAATCTTGCTTGAGGAGATGAATCTATAACACTAGAATACATTTGAATCAGTTCTAATGAGGTGGATGAAACTGGAGCCGATTATACAGAGTCAAGTAAGCCAGAAAGAAAAAGACCAATACAGTATACTAACATATATATATGGAATTTAGAAAGATGGTAATGATAACCCTGTATGCGAGACAGCAAAAGAGACACAGATGTATAGAACAGTCTTTTGGACTCTGTGGGAGAGGGAGAGGGTGGGATGATTTGGGAGAATGGCATTGAAACATGTATAATATCATATAAGAAATGAATCGCCAGTCTAGGTTCGATGCAGGATACAGGATGCTTGGGGCTGGTGCATTGGGATGACCCAGAGAGATGGTATGGGGAGGGATGTGGGAGGGAGATTCAGGATTGGGAACATGTGTATACCCATGGAGGATTCATATTGATGTATGGCAAAACCAATACAGTATTGTAAAGTAAAATAAAATTTAAAAAATTTAAAAAAACACTATAAAGTGATCTGAGGGGTTAGAATGAAAGTGTAAAATTATAGATGGCATCAACTATCAGTTCAGTTCAGTTCAGTCACTCAGTCGTGTCTGACAAGAGGCATTTCTTAAAGGCCACATGCACAAGTATATACAAGGAGTGTCTTGAAAAAAAAAAGGTCAATCATTTTGTCTTTATTCAGAGTTATTACTAATCTCAAACACAGATAATTGGAGTAGGGGTAGACCTTTGACCTAAGATGAACCAAGTAGACTTTCCTAGAAGCTTGAAATGAGTGGGTAGAATATATTGAGCTGGGAGCCTTAACAACCATTTTGAGTGATAATTATATATATGTCATGTGTCATATGCAAAACATTAATAAAGTATATATTAAAAGAAAAGTAGAAGTCAAAGTCACTAAGAGAAGAAAGAGAAAAAACACATGGCTTTCTGTTTTCTTGTTCTTATATGGTCCAGGTAATTCTAGCTATAATTGAGTTTTGTCAGATTCCATTCTAGCTTTATTTAACCGGGAAAAAGTGATAGGGAGAAGAAAGGGAAGGATGAGGAGAAAACAATAACAAACAAAAAAAATCTGTATAAACACAGAGCCTTCCAAGAAGGATAAAAAATCACAAAAATAACAATAATAACAATTGAAATTTATTAAGTCTCTAACTCTGCCAGTAAAAGTGTGCCACTCACTCAGCTGTGTCCAAATCTTTGGACTGTAGCCCACCAGGCTCCTCTGTCCATGGGATTTCCCAGGCAAGAATCCTGGAGTGGGCTGCCACTTCCTACTCCAGGGGATCCCCACCCAGGGATCAAACCCATATCTCTTGCATCCCCTGCACTGGCAGGTGGGTTTTTTACCACTAGCACAACCTGGGAAGCCTCTGCCAGAGTTTATTCAAATTTACCTGTGTTAAATAATTTAATCTCAATATAAACAAGCAAGGTAGTTACTATTATCCTTTTTATACAGATGAGGAAACTAAGGTACAGAGAACTTAAGTAACTTGCCCAAGGTTATTCTCTACAACACGGAAGAGTTTTGAACTGATCTCTGGCAAAATACATATCAACAAAAAAAACCAGCTTGATGGTCTTGGGGGGAAAGTTTAAAAATGCAAGCTGGAATGAATTCATTTGTTCTGGTTAATAGAAGAAGAGGAATTTGGAGCTCCTGGGAGAACCTAATGAGCAAGAAGTAGTAAAGAAGCAAGTGAGAAGTGAAAAACCATAGCAAAGCAAAAAGGATGAAGAAAAGATATCCCTGGTGGAAGAGAAGTTTAAAGAGATTTTCAATAACAGAAATTTTAAATTTGTCTTGTTGTGCAATATAAACTATCCCCTGCCACTTCCATATTATATATCAGATTCTTGGAGTTTTGTGTAAGACAAATCACGTATCTACTTGTGTGTGTGTGTGTGAGAGAGAGAGAGAGAGAGAGAAAGAGAGAGAGACAGAGTCTGGGAAGAGTGCAACAGAGAAGTGACAGGATTTCAAGTTTTTACCTCTGTGGCAGCCTCCTATTACTATTCAGTCTCTTCTCCATCTCTCCACTCAACGGAATCTTTTGAAACCTTGGAGGACAGCTTGGACTTCTTGTCTTGAAAGTGAGAAGATTAATGTACATTTTCTTAGATTTGAAGATGTAAGATTCCTGAGTTTTTAATCCATGTTTCATTAATATAAAGCTTTTTTTTTTCCTGCCTGATAGAGTTCTATTCTTTTGCACCAGACAAGCACACTTCATTGGACAATGTGAGCAATCACCTAGAATTGTAACAGATGTTAGTTCTGATTTTAAGCAGATAATCATTAGTGCGGAGTTAAGTTGAATGTGTTAGTCACTTAGTTGTGTCCAGTTTTTTGCAGCCCCATGGACTGTAGCCCACCAGGCTCTTCTGTCCATGGAATTCTCCAAGCAAGAATACTGGAGTGGGTAGCCACTTCCTTCTCCAGGGCGTCTTCCCAACACAGAGATTGAACCAGGTCTACTTCATTGTAGGCAGATACTTTACCATCTGAGCCACCAGGGGAAGCTCTAATCATGAGTGCAAAGGACCCATTAATTCAGATTCAGGATAATGACATAATATGAAAAATGTAATAATAGACATATACATACAATACTATGATGATAAAGAGGAGGTACAACTAAGTCATTTTGATGAGTAAGAGTCAGGAAGTGCTTTTATGAAAAGGTGACCCACTGTATCGGATGGGGTAACTTTTAGATTGGCCAATTAACTGGCCAAAAAAAATGTTTAAAGCCACACAAGTGTAAAAGAGTTTAAAATATTTGTGAGATTTCTAATGACTAGGGGTGTAAGTTTAACAGCAGGTTTCTTTGTGAATATCTGGAAATTAGGTTGGAAATTATTTTATTAGCTTAAATGAGGAATATTCTACACATAAGAGGAAACAACTGAACTATTCAAATCCTATGAAATACAAATTCATGATTAGAAAATACACTCTGGTGGCAGTACACAGTATTGATCATCATGGGCAATACTATGAGAAAAGGAGAAAAATTAGGGACTGTGATAGAAGGAAGGATATGCTTTAGAAATAACAATTAAAAATTACATCATTATATGGAATGATTAATTAAAATTAATACAACTTAATGAATATTGGTTGAGAATATATGACTTCAGGCATAACTGGCAAATGACAGAATGGAGTGAGACTACTGGATGAAGCTCCTAGGCTTCTGGCTTGGGTGACTAGCCTCTTGGTATTCTAGTTAAGTAAGATGGAAGGCAAAATGAGTTTGTTGAAGGTAGAGGAATGCTGAAATCCATTTAAAAATATTCATACAAGGTAGTCAGTAGGCCACAGAGAATGATTCTGATGACAGAAGAGCTAAAAACAAGTATCTGTGAGCCATAAGCACATGAGCACCAGTTAAAATCATAAATGAGAATCAAAACTGTCAGAATGCATAGCTGGAGAAGAAAACAGGGATTGTCAGAAAGCTAACGTTTTTTGAAAGAGAGGGAAAACTGAAGGAGTTAGAGCCAGAATAACAATACAAAGCCAGAGAGAGAGAACTGCTGCAGAAACCTAAGAAGGAAAAGGGTGATAAAGAGGAAGGGTTGTAGCAAATTAAAAGTTGAAAAGTGTTAAATTGAACTATTAACCATTATTATTATTGGAGAAGGAAATGGCAACCCACTCCAGTGTTCTTGCCTGGAGGATCCCAGAGACCGGGGGAGCCTGGTGGGCTGCCGTCTATGGGGTCACACAGAGTAGGACACAACTGAAATGACTTAGCAATAGCAATTATATTATTATTAACTATTTTTATTATTTAACAATTAACTATTAGGCTGACAAATGGCTTTTTAGGACTTGCCTTGTGCCTGGATTGATACAGACCTCTTGGGAGTAGTAGATCAGAGGCATGTTCCTTGTATTTGTGGATTTTATTGTTCAGTGGAAAAGAAGAATAATGAGTAAATCAACAGACAAAGATGATAATTAAGGTGGTAGGAGTTGGTCTCTTTGGTGTAATATTTTAGCTTATAAATGAAAGATGATAAGGAGCTAACCAGGGAGGAAATACATTCCAGGAAGAGTAAATGGCATGGTTGAAAGACTTCGGACAAGAAAGAAGTTGGCATGTTTTCAGAAACACGAAAAACATTTCACATAGCTGTAGCAATAATGTTTGAGGAGTTAGCAAGGCCAAGTCTTGCTTAAGATTGAAGAGTCAATCTTGTGACATTTCATTAAAAATCAAGAAAGGGGTACTTACACTAAGATATAAGTCTGTTAAAATTTAAAGATTCTGAAAGAAATTGGGAGAAATGAATAAATTCTATTAAAAGTATAGACAATAAAATGATTAATTACTTGAACTTAGGGTATGCATTATTCTGCTGTCTATTTTAACACCCCTTCCTACTTTTCCCCTGTGAAATGTTTCTTCAAAGAATGTGACTGTTATATGACTTTCATTGTAAACTGCCTACCTTCCAAAAGACAGGTTCATGGTCTAAGACAAACAAACTGAAGTGCTTTCCTGATTATTTTTCACCTGAGTCTGTACACAAGTTTATAAGCACGCCACACCTTTATAACTAACCATTGAAGAGATTGCTCACCTCAAGGAGAAGCTTTTCAGAAGGATGAAATTGACACACTAAGTGCGGTAGAGTTGGAAAAGAGATGAAGGGGGTCCTTAAGATGTTCAGATCCTTGAAGCCAATCACTCATGAGGCCTCTGCTCAACTCACAGTTTGCCCATTTGACCCAATAAATTCATCTTTTGATTTGTTTAAATCTTTTTGACTTTTGGTATTGGAAACTCCACCGTACTGATTCAAATTATGACCACATTTTTCTAGCATGATTTGGAAATAAAAATGAAAAACTTAGTTGGCAACAATTACACAAAGCTTTGAATCATCAAGTGTGATGGGAATAATAGCATTTTAGTTGCATAATTTGCTTTGGAGAACACTGTTGCTCTTGCAACAGGAATAGAAAGAGAATAAAGAAGTCTGCAGTTGGCTTTGACATTCAGAATCAGACTAGTCAGCAGAGATAAGCACAGAATCAGCCAGAGAGCTTCCTTTCCTTGGAACTATAAGTAGTGGAAACCTCCATACAGCCATGCAGAGAAGGGGAGAAACAACCCCTCAGGAACTGGAACTTTACATTTCCTGACAGCTTAGCTGAGAGTGACTAAGTTATTCTTATCAACAAGTTTACAGATGTCCATTAACCAAAAAGTGGATGGTTTGTGAGAAAGATTGTAATATAGAAAGCGATGTTTAAAAATACACCCCTTCGGTCCATGTGAGTGCAAACGTGTGACCCTTCCACACTAGCAATAAAAGAAAAAAAGATAGCTTTATTAAAGAATCACCAATGAGGTGCTCAAGTTAATACATATTTAATAAAGTCCAGCTGTTAACCATATGCCCCCACCACTATTGCCCATCTGCTGGCAGAAGTTTTTATTATTTTTAATTATGTCTCATTTTTTCATCTCTACTTCTGAAATAAACATGCCATCACATGACAATTCATTTTATCAAACATTTATAACATTCATAAATGGATATTCTTTGATCTGGCAAGTCTCCTATCTCTACTAAAATCTCATATTCATTTTTATTAAGTACCCTTGTGACATAGTTTTTTATTAATGGTATGAGATAAAAATCTGAGCATCATTTGGACTCAGTGTCATTGCTGTAAGAAAGGTAAAGTGCAAGACTTGACAAGTTTTTAAAATTATAAGGGGAATTGATAGTATCAAGGGATCATTAAGGCTTCTATGATTGTGCAGACTATAAAGTTCCCATGACTAACAGTCTGAGATTTTTCTCGGTTTCTTGCTCTTTGCCTCCTAAAAATATGCCAAAAAGATGGCCATTTAGGGTATTAGCTGTATGTATTCCCACTGAAGAAGCATTGTTTTTTTCTTATATGAACTGTCATTATTTGGAGACAAAGTTTAATCCTTTACTATTTTTTAGCAAAAATAAACTGTCATCCAATGGAAACATTTCATGAACTTTGGTTTTCTGAGCTATGTTTCGTGTTCTAGATGAGGTCAGTTTAAGACTTGTGTTTCTGTGCCTTTTAAATTTTGTACTACTATCATTTATTGAAGTAACTGGAAAATTTTCACGGTTAGGTGCTCCAGAAAGAGGAGTGGAGTAAAATAGTAGAGCTGAAAATGGCATGCTGAGGACGAAGTGTTCCTCATCTACCTAAAGGTCTTCCCTTGGGGCTGAGACAGTAAAGAATCTGCCTGTAATGCAGGGGATCCAAGTCAGATTCCTGGGTCGGGAAGATCTCCTGGAGAAGGGAATGGTAACCAACTCCACTATTCTTGCCTGGAGAATGCCACGGACAGAGGAGCCTAGCAGGCTGCAGTCTATGGGGGCTGAAAATGGCATGGAAGGGAGAAAGTGTTCCTCACTTACCTAAAAAAAAGTTAAATAACATTGAGAAGGGAAATTCTGGACAATACAGAGGCATAATAATTCATTGCTATGTTTTGCTAAGGACAACTTAAAAAAGGACAACTTAAAAACATTTTTCTTCTTTTTTGGTCACACTTAAATCCAAAAGATAAAAATCACTACAATAATTCACTGTTAAATTTGAGTTCATAGTTTAAAGTATACCTTAAGATCACTCAAGATGAAAAGTAACTTGAAATTGCGCGCTAATAACTACAGCTTTATTGTTACATTTGCTGTATTATAGAATTCGGTCACCAAAGAAGTAATTTTAATAGTTAAATATTCATTATTATTTACAAAAAAAATTTAAAGAGATAACAGTAATCTTTATTTACGTGTACTTATTGGATAAACAATATAAGCCTGAGCAATATTTTCTGGTGGAGTTGCCTAAAAAATGAAGAAATAATAAATCATTTAAAATACTAGAATTCATTAGGTCTGAAATCTTACCTAAGTCTATTTTGTGAAACTGAAACTCCTGAGTGGGAATGAGTTAGCAGTGATTTGCATTGAAATATAGTATTTTACTTTTCTTCATGGCATTGTAAACATTTTTTCAGAACATTTAGAATCACTTGAAAATTTTTCAAATACTTAACACATTTTTTTGTATTATTGAAGAAAAATTACTTAAAAGAATACTGCCCCTTTCCCAGGAAATGGATTTATGGAACCCTAAATTAAGTTAATACTGTAAGTAAAAGTAAACAAAGAATATATTCCATGTAAATCTATCTGCCTTTTTGATTGCTATTAATACATAGATAGTAATGTTCCTAATGATTAAAGACTAATGCCCTAAATGTAATTCATGGTTACAATGCCGTGATTGGCAAAGAGTTTAATTAGCCAATGCACAGCTCTAATATTTAGGCCTCTTTTCTGAACATGTTCTACATATGAAATATATTAAAAATTGAGCTGCTGTCAGTCCTGTTTCCGGATTGGCCAGGACCATTAATGCAGTCCATCAACTCACCAGCAGACCATTACTTTCTCAGCAGCGTTCCCTGTGGACTTGCATTGCTCACTTTGAACATATTGCTTTAATAAGAGAATTATTTCAGAAAGCTTGAGTTATCTCAGGCCCGGGAAGAAGCACTTCAAAACCTGACAAAGTGCTTTTTATAGAAAATGGTTTTGAAGATTACAGAGTGAAATGTATGTTTGGCCTCATTTACATAAAAACATCCAGCACAGTTTTTCACAAATTAACACAAATTTGATAGAATATTGAATGATATATGACTAAATTCTTCCAGTTCTAGGATTCCAGATGTGTTTTTTATATTGGTTGATACACTTTTTGATTAGTTGTTAGAACTTAAGACATCTGTTGCCATTGTGCTGTGTAGAATATTTTAATGGTATTACTAAATGCCATGTGTCTATCAGTGCCTAATCATGTGCCTAGAGCTAAAGCAACTCTCTGGGTAGGCTTTTCTACACAGATGTGGAACACTAGATTGCTGATCATGAAATTCTGCCGAAGAAGCATTTATGAAAAGCAACTTCTTATTGTTTGGATTTAGGTAGAAAACAATGTGATAAAACCATAGAGAAAACAGTTCAGAGTTTCATGATTTTGATTCTTTATTACAGCAGCTGTGATTATGCATGTTTTTGATAATCAAACTGTATGTTTAAGAAACTTAATTTCACTATTATTGATTACACCAGATCTCTTAGTTTTCACTGAAGTTCAGGGAAGTAAGTCATAGTATGCCTGGTGTCTCATAGTAAATCAAGTTGGAACTAAGGCAAATCAGACTCCAATTCGAAAGATAATCATATAGGTATTCCTGAATAAACTGTGCATACTCTTCCTTATTATTACATTAATTATTTAATTTATATGGAATGCATATCTGTTGAGGGAATGTAGAGTATTTGCTACCAATCTAGGGTCAATTCTCTTTAACTATTGATCAGAAAGTCTATAAGAAGATGAGGTGATAACAGGGTGAACAACCAGCGACTTGGTAAATTTCAGATATTAAAATACTACAGTTCAAATGAAATATTGCATGACAATTTTATTTTAAATATGTTGAACTCACATTGTACACAGTCCCCTCTACTTCTTGAGGTGATAAATATTATTACTGAAAAGAAAGAAAGTGAAGTCGCTCAGTCGTGTCTGACTCTGCAGCCCCATGGACTGTAACCTACCAGGCTCCTCTGTCCATGGGATTTTCCAGGCAATAGTACCAGAGTGGATTGCCATTTCCTTCTCCAGTGGATCTTCCCTACCCAGGAATCGAACTCGGGTCTCCCACATTGTAGACAGAGGCTTTACCGTCTATTACTGAGCACACTGATATTGAGGGGAGGAACCAGAAGTCTTCCCTCTGGTCTATGGCCCTCAGTTAGACCTAGGCCTAGTACCTACTGGCAAAATGCCATAGGAATGAATGAAAGTTAAGATTCTTTTGCTGAATTCTCTTTGTTTTAGACTATATACAGAAAATTTGACATTATTTTTGATGAATGGAAGAATATTCTCTTATCAAAGGAAATGGAAACAGTAGGAGAAAAGCATAGAGATTCATACCTTTAGCAAATTTTGAAGTCAGAAAGAATTTTGACTAAATTCTGGCTTTACCATTTCCTAGTTGTATAATCTTTGATGGTTTAGCAGATTTGTGTCTCTACTTTCCAGTTAAATGTAAAAATAAAGAGACTACTTTATAGCAGCTGGTGTAAGAATAAACGATATGATGAGCTTAAATGTGTTCACCCTAGCATTCACATATATCAGGCACACAGTAAACTATAGTTATTACTATTATTGGTGGTGGTGGCTTATTTTGTTATTAGTATTACTAATATTATTATTATTATTTATCCTCATCTCTGTAGACTTTCATTATGAACCAAATATACTTACAAAGCAACTAAAGCAGAGCATATTTTCTATACAAAAGAATATCTCAAGATTAGCAGTGAGATCCTTATTGTTATCATTATAGCTTTTTAATGTAAAGTATTTAAAAATCCATCTAAGTGTTCATCTTATTCTGTCACATGGGATATATGGAATATACTTCATGTTTAATCCTGGTGTATCCAACAGGAAACAGATGATTGTAGTCTAAGAGAAGTATGAATTCTGGAGCTATCATTAAATTGAATTAGAGTGCAGAATGAAAATAGGTGTATTAAATTCTAAAAATAATTTTCAAAGTAAATAAAGTAAGGTGTTTACTCAATCCCCAGCCAACTTATCTGAGTTTTGTATAGAAATGAGAAGGAAATAGAAAACTATAGTTTAGGGCATGTTCTTACTGAGTCTGAATGCTCCTTTAGAAGCTCATAGTAAGTTCCTACTACTACTCTCAGTCAAAGTATTTGAACCAGACTGCATCATGCATACACTGTATCTTCAAGAGCAGCCTGGATGTATAGGCTTTTGTTGCTGTTTTGTTCGATTCTTTGCTTGTTTTTTAACTAGATGCTGTGCTACTCCCAACAGAATCAAAGTTCAGTTTCTAAGGAAAAAAGAGAATGAATATTTGATAGGCAATAGAAGTCCTTGCCAGAGTGTGGAAAGCAATAATTAGTAAATCGTGATTAATGTAAAAATCACTCCTATAAAATAGTATAACTCAAGAAGGAAAGAGGCAAAAGGTAAAAATCTGGAAGCTGAAAATTTTCAACTCTAGTTGTGAACAAAGTAATGCTGGAAGTAACACAGAACTTCATAAATAATTGATTCATATAGTTCATGAATACTCATCAGCTGTATTGGGTATAATATAGTTCTCATTGTAAAGTCCTTTAAAAATGGTAAAATAATACATCCCAGATCATTGAATAATCCAGGAAAGACCACAGTGAAATATCTGGAGCTATCATTAAATTGAATTAGAATGCACAATGAAAATAGGTGTTTTCATGAAAAGAAAAACACATAAACTTCACTACAAGAAGATAATTAAAGTTAAGATTTTTGTGTATAGCCTTTTACTTATTTTTCAAGTTTACATGCATGTGCATGTGCAT
>SJYQ01002406.1:103062-120803 GCA_006410935.1 Redunca redunca
TGTTGGGACCTGACCTGAGCCATGACAGGCTCAACAGGCCACACTAGGCCTAAGCCTCAGGTTCTTGTAAGCATGAGTCATAATTCTAGGAAGCCCCCGATGACATCAAGGTCCCCGATGACACCAAGGTCCCCGATGACCCAAGGTTGAGTCAATCAAGGTTAAGTCAAACACCATGATGACCCAAGGTTGAGTCAATCAAGGTTATGTCAATCACCATGATGACCCAAGGTTGAGTCAATCAACACACACCAACTAAACTATTGCTCAGACAAAAGACCACCTGTATATAAGCAGCTGTAATTCAGAGCTCGGGGCTCTCGTCAAGACTCCACTGTGCTGGATGAGACGGGAGCCCTAGCCCGGGCTAGTAATAAAACCCCTTTATGTTTTTGCATTGCTGTGGACGTCTTATTCTCTCAGTTTTGGGGACTCGGACTCTGGGCATAACAGTAATGGGAAACTACTCCTTCATTCTTGCCTTGAGAACCCCATGAACAGTATGAAAAGGCAAAAAGATATGAAACTGAAAGATATACTCCCTAGGTCTGTAGGTGCCCAATATGCTACTGAAGATCAGTGGAGGAATAGCTCCAGAAAGAATGGAGATGGAGCCAAAGCAAAAACTACACCCAGTTGTGGATGTGACTGGTGATTGAAGTAAAGTCCGATGCTATAAAGAACAATATTGTATAAGAACCTGGAATATTAGATCCATGAATCAAAGTGAATTAGAAGTGGTCAAATAGGCGATGGCAAAAATGAATGTCAACATTTTAGGAATCAGTGAACTAAAATGGACTGGAATAGGCAAATTTAATTCAGATGACTATTATACCTACTACTGTGGGCAAGAATCCCATAGAAGAAATGGAGCAGCCCTCACAGTCAACAAGAGCCTGAAATGCAGTACTTGGGTGCAAACTCAAAAATGACAGAATGATCTCTGTTTCCAAGGCAAACCATTAACTATTACAGTAATCCAAGTCTATGCTCCAATCAGTTATGCTAAAGAACATGAAGTTGAACAGTTCTATGAAGACCTACAAGACCTTCTAGAACTAACACCACCAAAAAGATGTCATTTTCATTATGGGGGATTTGAATGCAAAAAAATTGAAAGTCAAGAGATACCAAGGCAAATTTAGCCTTGGAGTGCAAAATTAAGCAGGGCAAAAGCTAACAGAGTTTTGCTAAGAGAACACACTGGTCATATCAAACACCCTCTTCCAACAACACAGGAGAAGACTCTTCACATGGATATCACCAGATGGTCAATTATGCGGTAGTCTGAACATTCTTTGGCTTGCCCATTTTTGGGATTGGAATGAAAACTGACCTTTTCCAGACCTGTGGCCACTGCTGAGTTTTCCAAATTTGCTAGCATATTGAGTTACAGCACTTTCACAGCATCATCTTTTAGGATTTGAAATAATTCAGCTGGAATTCCATCACCTCCACTAGCTTTCTTCATAGTCATGCTTCCTAAGGCCCACTTGACTTTGTACCCCAAGATATTTGGCTCTTGGTGAGTGAGCACACCATTTTGGTTATCTGGGTCATTCAGATCTGTTTTGTACAGTTCTGTGTATTCTTGCCACCTCTACTTCATATCTTCTGCTTCTGTTATATCCACACCATTTCTGTCCTTAATTGTGGCCATCTTTGCATGAAATGTTCCCTTAGTATCTCTAATTTTCTTGAAGAGATCTCTAGTCTTTCCTGTTCTATTGTTTTCCTCTATTTCTTTGCAGTGCTCCCTGAGGACTCTGCATTAGGTTGGGTATATCTTTCCTTTTCTCTTTTGACTTTCACTTCTCTTTTCTCAGCTATTTTTAAGGCTTTCTCAGACAACCATTTTGCCTTCCAACATGAATTTAAATACTTTTGGGGAATCTCACACTATATTCTATATTAGTTCAAGACTGATTCTTCAAGAGATGGGAATAACAGACAACCTAACCTGCCACCTGAGAAACCTATATGCAGGTCAGGAAGCAACAGTTAGAACTGGACATGGAACAACAGACTGGTTCCAAATAGGAAAAGGAGTATGTCAAGGCTGTATATTGTCACCCTGCCTATTAACTTCTATGCAGAGTACATCATGAGAAACGCTGGGCTGGAAGAAGCACAAGCTGGAATCAAAATTGCTGGGAAAAATATCAATTACCTCAGATATGCAGATGACACCATCCTTATGGCAGAAAGTGAAGAGGAACTAAAAAGCCTCTGGATGAAAGTGAGTGGAGAGTGAAAAAGTTGGCTGAAAGCTCAACATTCAGAAAATGAAGATCATGGCATTTGGTCCCATCACTTCATGGGACATAGATGGGGAAACAGTGGAAACAGTGTCAGACTTCATTTTTTGGGGTTCCAAAATCACTGCAGATGGTGATTGCAGCCATGAAATTAAAGACGCTTACTCCTTGGAAGGAAAGTTATGAACAACTTAGATAGCATATTCAAAATCAGAGACATTACTTTGCCGACTAAGGTCCGTCTAGTCAAGGCTATGGTTTTTCCAGTGGTCATGTATGGATGTGAAAGTTGGACTGTGAAGAAAGCTGAGTGTCGAAGAATTGATGCTTTTGAGCCGTGGTGTTGGAGAAGACTCTTGAGAGTCCCTTGGATTTCAAGGAGATCCAACCAATCCATTCTGAAGGAGATCAGCCCTGGGATTTCTTTGGAAGGAATGATGCTAAAGCTGAAACTCCAGTACTTTGGCCACCTCGTGCGAAGAGTTAACTCTTTGGAAAGGACTTTGATACTGGGAGGGATCGGGGACAGGAGCAGAAGGGGACGACAGAGGATGAGATGGCTGGATGGAGTCACTGACTCAATGGACATGAGTCTGAGTGAACTCCGGTAGTTGGTGATGGACAGGGAGGCCTGGCGTGCTTCGATTCATGGGGTTGCAAAGAGTCAGACACGACTGAGCGACTGAACTGAACTGAACTGCCATCAGTGAGCTAGCCAAAAAAAGAACATTAATTTTATCTCTCTCTAACACAGTCTCAAGTCCAAACTCCTTAGTTGTGAACTCTCTCCAGCTCTTCAGGTATACTAAATCTCATCTTTGATCAACTAAATCTTCCACTTTTTTTTTTTGGTCATCTCCTGTCTCATTAATTCCCTCAAACACCTTCTAACTACATGTGGCTTTTCTGTTTGCCTGTGTCGATATCCCTGAACCGATTTCTAAGATTAGCTTATTCTTCCTCTGGATTTTATTTTAGACCCTCTGGTTCATTCTTTTTAATATTTAAAATTCTGACTTATTGGAAAAATTCTCTACTAAAGTTGACTGGAGTCATTTTAAAATCGCATTGCTTATTTGTCTAATTTTCTTTCCTTCTGAATTGAAGCTGAATTTGAGATTTGCTTTTGCCTATAGGATATGGCAGAATTAACACTGTTCTAATTTTTTATCCTAGAACTTAAGAAATTTTATGGATTCCACTCTTGTTCTTTTGGGATGCTGAGTTTACCATGCTGTTAAAAAGTGCAGATTGCTGGAAGATACAAAGATATGAATGAGAACTGAGGCAACCCATTTGAACATGGAACAGAAAATGCTAGCATTGCGGCCAGGTTAAAGTCTCCAGCATAATCACAGTTACAGATAAATAGAGCTGCATGACTGATCCTACGTGACATCAGCAGAAGAAATGCCCAGAATTCCAACTCACAACATTTTCAGCAATGATAAGGATATAGTTGTTTTAAGTCACTAAGTGTGGGGTAGTTTCTTAAGCAATAGGTAACTGATATACTAACAATCAAGTTATTCATCCACCACCCTTCTCTGATTCATCATAATGGCTTTCATAGACACCTTTATACAATTTTTTAAAGCCAACAAATCTACTTCTTTTTCTGTGAAACTCTTCTTTGACTTAATCAAAGCAATTTTCAGAGCTCTTTTTCTGAGTAATCAGTTCAGTTCAGTTCAGTCGCTCAGTCGTGTCCGACTCTTTGTGACCCCATGAATTGCAGCACACCAGGCCTCCCTGTCCATCACCAACTCCCGGAGTTCACTCAGATTCACGTTCATCGGGTCAGTGATGCCATCCAGCCATCTCATCCTCTGTCATCCCCTTCTCCTCCCGCCCCCAATCCCTCCCAGCATCAAAGTCTTTTCCAATGAGTCAGCTCTTCACATGAGGTGGCCAAAATACTGGAGTTTCAGCTTTAGCATCATTCCTTCCAAAGAAATCCCAGGGCTGATCTCCTTCAGAATGGACTGGTTGGATCTCCTTGCAGTCCAAGGGACTCTCAAGAGTCTTCTCCAACACCACAGTTCAAAAGCATCAGTTCTTCGGTGTTCAGCTCCTATTAAATTTTAAACATAACTTCCTTTATGTTGTTCTAGAAATTTAGAGTCATGCACATCCTTTCCTGATCTAGCTACAAGAGCTAACAGATGCTTCTTCTTTGCTATTTCTCTGTTTTGTGTATGTTTCCCTCTTTGGATAGACAATCTCTCTCCAATGTAACTTTATAAATTTGCTTGTGTATCTCTATTTTCTGACTATGCACTTCTTGTGATCAGAGAGTGTGTCTTATTGATATAAGTAGCCTAAGTAATCAGATTCTCTGCTTGTTCATGCTTAGTCACTCAGCCAGGTTTGACTCTTTACTACCCCATGGACTGAAGCCTGCCAGGGTCCTCTGTCCACGGGATTTTCCTGGCAAGAATACTGGACTGGATTGCCATTTCCTTCTCCAGGGGAGCTTCCTGACCCAGGGGTCCAATCCTCATCTCCTGCATTGGCAGGTGGATTCTTTTACCACTGAGCCACCTGGGAATCCTGGCACAAATCTGGAACCCAGTAAATGTTTAATTAATGAATGAATTTTTAAAAATAAAAGACATACTAATGTGGTTACTGATAAATGAAGGAAAGGGAATGCTTGAGTCCTTTATTTTAAAGTATCTCTAATATGTTAGCTCTCTTCCATTTCTACTCAAAACATATCCAAAGAGACATGAACTAAGAGATGTGCCATCATTTATAAAGTGTTTTTGTGTGTGTTTCTTTTTTCGCCAGTTAGATTTTAATCTCCTTGGCTGTGGAAACATAACTAATACTATAACTGATTAAGACAAGTGATTTCTATGATGACTCCTTGCTTCCATATATTTGATTGCTTCAATTTTAATTTCCCTACCTGATACTCATTAAGTATGTGAAATTTTAAATCATCTTGGTTAATTATTGTTGGTTTTGAAAATTTTCTGATACATGGCATTACTGAAAATGTCATAATTTGTTAAAGAAAAAAGCTGGAAATTTCAAGAAAAAGTAATACCATCCTTGTTGGTTAAGACGTCTAAATTAAAATCTTGATTGTGACAAATCCCCAGTCCATTAGTTCTAGTGAAGTTTTAACTTTAAAATAAGAAGACTACTAAATGCCGAAATTTTACATCGTGTTTCTGTTATTTAGTTAACTCAGTTGTTAAAAACAAGGCTGTTATTTCTGCTCCAAGGATGTTTTATTCTGGCCAGGAAAATATGTTTCTTTTGCAAAGGGATTCATCGCTTGTATTAGAAAAACAGTTTAGAGCATGTCTTCATGGCCATGGGTCAAGAACCTCAACGTCACATAGGAACAATGGCAAACTTTATTTTGTTTAGATTTTTTTTCTAGATTAAGATATATATTTATTTTTTCAAACTAGGCTCTCTATACTACCAACTTTGCATTGTGTAGTATGGAGGGCTTGTTGTATAACATGTTGAGATATAATTATGTCTTTCTGGGGGAGAGTATTGCTTGTGACTGTTTAGTGTATAAAACTAATAAAATCCTTCAAGGCTTTCCATTTTTAACCTAATCACTTAATATCATATAATTTCTCTATTATGAAAGTATGCTTATGATTAGTTCCATAATTAACAACTCAATTTATTGTATTTGTGACTGCTGTTTTATTGCTCCAGTAGAGACAAACAGTGATTAGAACAATTGCAGCATTAATCACATGTATTCTCTCAAGATTTACTATATAGTCTCCAAAAATATGAGAAACTAAAAGTGTTTTATTCTTTGTATAATTACCAAAAAAATCCTGTTATGTAATTTTCATTGTTTTGAGAAATTCTCTATGCAACTGTTTGATAAAGAAGTAGACTTGCCAAAGTTTACAATTTACTTTCCTGGCTAGAGAATGAAATCCTGCTGACTTTAATATCTTTAAAAAATTGTACTCTTAAAATGAACTAAAGACCTAAATGTAAGACCAGAAACTATAAAACTCTTAGAGGAAAACATAGGCAGAACATTCTCTGACATAAATCACAGCAAGATCCTCTATGACACACCTCCTAGAGTAATGGAGTTAAAAACAAAAATAAACAAGTTGGCCCTAATTAAACTTAAAGTCTTTTGCACAATGAAGGAAACTATAAGCAAGGTGAAAAGATAACCCTCAAAATGGGAGAAAATAATAGCAAACAAAACAACAAATAATCAATCTCCAAAATATACAAGCAGCTCAAGCAGCTCAATACCAGAAAAACAAACAACCCAATCAAAAAGTGGGCAGAAGACTTAAACAGAAATTTCTCCAAAGATGATATACATATGGCTAATAAATACATTAAAAGATGCTCAACAGCACTCATTATTAGAGAAATTAAAATCAAAAATCACAATGAGGTATCATTTCACCCTGGTCAGAAGGGCCATCAGAAAGTCTACAAATAATAAATGCTGAAGAGGGTGTGGCGAAAAGGGAACCCTCTTATGCTGTTGGTGAGACTGCAAACTGATACAACCAGTATGTAGAACAGTATGGAGAGTCCTTAAAAAAAAAAAAAATACTAGTAAAAGAAAAAAAAAAAAAACTACCATATGACTGAGTAATCCCACTACTGGGTATATACCCCAAGGAAACCAGAACTGAAAAAGACACATGTACTTCAATGTCCATGGAAGCACTAATTACAATAGCTAGGACATGGAAGCAACCTAGATGTCCATTGGTAGGTGAATGGATAAGGAAGTTGTGGTACCTATACACAAAGGAATATTACTCAACTACAAAAAAAAGAACATAGTTGAGTCAGTTCTAATGAGGTGGATGAACCTAGAACCTATTATAGAGTGATGTCAGAAAGAGAAAAACGAATATTGTATATTAATGCGTATATATGGAATCTAGAAAATGGTATTGATGACCCTATGTGAGGGCAGGAGACACAGATGTAAAGAACAGACTGTTGGACTCAGTGGGAAAAGGAGAGTGTGGGATGATTTGAGTGAATAGCATTGAAACATATATATTACCATATGTAAAATAGATAGCCATTGGGAATTTGATGTGAGATGCAGGGCACCCAAAGTCAGTGCTGTGTGACAACTAGAAGCGATGGGGTGGGGAGGGAGGTGAGAGGATGACAGGATGGAGGTGACTTGGATCCCTATGGCCGATTCATACTGATGTACAGCAAACCTATCAAGATATTATAAAGCAAGTATCCTTCAATTAAATTAATCTTTAAAGTACACTTATAAATGTGATTTTATATTAAAAATGATACATTGTCATCTCATTCCTATGTAAAATTGTGAGTGTATGTGTGTGATGAAAAATGAGTGTTGGCTTTTACAAAAAGTGGGTGAAAACCCATAGGGACTTTTACTTAAAGATTAAGAAATTTCTTCTGAGTTCTCCAAAGACTATCTCTTCACCCATTCACCTTTTGTTATCTTTCTATAACCACTGACTGTCCCTTTGGATAAGAAATATTTGGTTGAATTCACAAAAGCTTTAGTGAGTCACAGAGACATCAGAAATACTTGCAATTTGTAAAAATCATCTGATTCAAAGCAACTGCATCTTTGTAGTCACTGGGCAAACTGGACCACATTCAACTCACTGTATCTCTGTGTATTTAGCCAGATGTCCTGTAATGGGATGCAGTATACAAGCAAAATTAAAGAGTGCACACAAAGGAATCCTTCTGAACATTATTTAAATATGTGAACAAGTAAATTGTAACAATGTTTAACCAGCAAAGGATATATTCAGTTCAGTTCAGTTCAGTCGCTCAGTAGAGTCCGACTCTTTGCGACCCCATGAATCGCAGCATCCAGGCCTCCCTGTCCATCACCAACTCCCAGAGTTCACTCAGATTCACGTCCATTGAGTCCGTGATGCCATCCAGCCATCTCATCCTGTCGTCCCCTTCTCTTCCTGCCCCCAATCCCTCCCAGGATCAAAGTCTTTTCCAATGAGTCAACTCTTCACATGAGGTGGCCAAAATACTGGAGTTTCAGCTTTAGCATCATTCCTTCCAAAGAAATCCCAGGGCTGATCTCATTCAGAATGGACTGGTTGGATCTCCTTGCACTCCAAGGGACTCTCAAGAGTCTTCTCCAACACCGTAGTTCAAAAGCATCAATTCTTAGGCGTTCAGCCTTCTTCACAGTCCAACTCTCACATCCATACATGAGCACTGGAATTAGATTTAAACAAACGACATGTCTCCAGGAATCTTTTTCCTATCCTTTTTTTTTTTAAAGATTTTTTGATGTGGACCATTTTTAAAGTCTTTATTGAATCTGTTACAATATTGTTTCTGTCTTATGTTTTGATTTTTTGGCCACAGGACATGTGGGAACTGAGTTCCTAGACCATGGGTGGAACCCAGCCCCCTGTATGGGAAGTGCAGTCTTAACCACTGGACTGCTAGGGAAATCCCAGAAATATTTCTTTAAAAGAAAAAAAGAGAAAAATGTTGACTCACAAAGATAAGACAGTCTGTGTTATTTGAATGCTCAAGTAATTATTTGAAATTTCTCAGCATTATAAAGATAATAAAACTACAGAATTTCTTACAATTCATGGACAATTAAATTTATGGGAAACTCTGTACTAGACTAACCTGTCTTCTAAGAATTCAGAAGGAATGTATACTCTCTTCTCTTCAGTTAATTCTAATATGAATCAAATCACTATGAGACTGGTAGTCACTCCTACTTTTGAATCACTATGAGATTGGTAGTCACTCCTACTTTTGAATCATTATGGGATTGGTAGTCACTCCTACTTCTGATTCTTAGTTTACTAAGCCAGGCTGCTCTCCCTGAACAGATATTCAATCCTCTGAAATCCTTCTCTGCATGGGTCAGACTCACTGAGTCCAAGTTGTAAACATAGAAATGATAGGAAAAGAATTTTACAGATATCAAGGAATGAAAATTTAAACTGAAATCCATTGTTAGAATCATTGTAGAGTGAAATACTATATTTAGAGCTCCTGCCAGTTTCAATACATGTGTACTTACTGTTTAGGGTGCTCCAGAAATTATGATAGTTAAGATGTCTTAGCTGGTCCCAAGAAGGAAAAGAATAAGCAGATTTGCTGACTTTACAACTCCTGTTCTAATGCTCTCTTCTCTCCCTAGATATTAAGCACACATTTTTCTTGTTAAAGATGTTTTGAGAGGGTAGTCATCATATTCCTGTCAAGATCACCCCTTGTCATGAGTCAGAATCATCCAGCTAATCTCTAGCGATTTCCTTCAAGCACACTATTTCATGAGATTTTTACATTAATTTTAACCTCAATGTTTCTTCTCTGA
This sequence comes from Redunca redunca, assembly GCA_006410935.1. Taxonomy (NCBI): domain Eukaryota; kingdom Metazoa; phylum Chordata; class Mammalia; order Artiodactyla; family Bovidae; genus Redunca; species Redunca redunca. The sequence continues at coordinate 112,663 of SJYQ01002406.1, forward strand.
ACAGAAAATATTTGAGAAACATTAAAAATGAGGATGTTCTGGTGATGTGGAATGAATTAGAATTAAGGACAGAAGTTTTCTTATGATGTGTGCTTTCTTCAGTCCAAACGTGGCATTCAAAATATTCATATTTCACTGCCAACTTTAATATTAAATGCTAAAACCATGAAATTTTCAGGGGACTTAACCTGATTCTGTGTCTGTATAGACATAAGGCAGATTAAAAAGCTATTAATCATTAACAATCTACCATGATGATTAGATACTTGTAACATAAATTCAGAGTAAAATCATCCTACTTAGTTCATACCCTGTTTCCCAGACAAGGAAGTGAGAGAGCACATATACATACTCTGTAATCCAATATGTGAAATAGGGGGTTTTCAGAAATTCCTTTATTCCCCAAGTGTGTTCTCTTATTTTATATGTCTGAAAAGGGTTGCAAGACCAAGAGTTGTGTTGAAAGCATCCAAGATTTCTCAGGGAAAATATCAACATAAGAGAAAAAAGTAACATACAATGTTCTATGTAAAATGCCAACCTTCATGAAAATTATCGAATATCTGATGATTCCTATATTTTAAGTTGTTATTATATTTTCCTTATTATTAGAAATTAGAAAATAACTCTAATCATCATGGAATTAAAAACTAAAGCTTTTATACTTTGTCCATAACTGCACATTTTTAGAATAATGCTTTTTAAAATTTTTGTAAAATTATTTTCCTTTGTGGTCATAACATTTTAACATTTTGATTAACTACTTGATCCAGATCAAATCAAATCTTTGAGTGTTTATAATTCATAAATAGCTATTATGTAGAAAGTTTTAGAGAATAATTTCCCTCTAACAGATTTTTTAAAAATTCTGATAGCCTTCCAAATAACATATATAGCATAAATTATTATTTAGCTTCTTAACATGATATTCTCCGTGCCTAACACAGGACCTGTCACATATTTGTGGCTCTCTAAGTACTTGATGAATGAATAAATGATTACTATCTTCAAACCCAGTTATGTCAGTCTTTTAAAGGTTCAAACTCTTCTGTAATGGTATATTTAGTTTCACTTCAAATTCCTTGATATATTTGAATCTAAAGAAAAACAGCACCATAGAAATTCTAGGTCACAGGAAAAAACCACTATAGAACAGGATTTTTTTTTTTTTGGTAGGTGGCATAAAATTGTGTATTAAATTTAAGAGACAGAGGTATTTATAGTTTACAGAAGGATCAGAGATATCAGTTGAACAATANAATGTTTACAAGAAATAAATAATACATTAAAATAAATTTTAAAGCAATCAAATGAAATATTTAGGAAGTTAATTCCCAATGTACTTTTCATTATATCATGACACAATTTTTTTTAGTGGTTTTTCCTCAGCAGCTGATTATTATTGATTGACTAAATTCTCATGTTGTATTAAGTTAAAAAACAAATATTACAATATATACTCACCTCTCTATAAACCTATATTTTTAAAGAGATGTTAGCTTATATTGTCTGTAACATACAGAATCCTAAATCTTTTAATTACATTGAATAAACAGAATACAACCTTTACACATAATGTGGCTCCAAAGATATCTGTTCCATCATCATAGACTTAACATAAGAAATCAACAATGCCTCTGCTGCTGCTGCTGCTGCTAGGTTGCTTCAGTCGTGTCCGACTCTGTGCGACCCCATAGACAGCAGCCCACCAGTCTCCACTATCCCTGGGATTCTCCAGGCAAGAACGCTGGAGTGGGTTGCCATTTCCTTCTCCAGTGCATCCAAGTGAAAACTGAAAGTGAAGTCACTCAGTCGTGTCCAACTCTCAGCGACAACATGGACTGCAGCCCACCAGGCTCCTCCACCCATGGGATTTTCCAGGCAAGAGTACTGGAGTGGGGTGCTCAGAATTAAAATAATCATTTTCCTTCCATCAAAAGAATATTTTTGATTTTCCAAAATATGTTTAATTAATTTATATTTATAAATATATTTTAAAATATTTATATGACCACCACTTTAAGTAATGATAAAATTAGATTTAATGATCAATAACCCCAACATAGCATTAAAGTGTAGAGAAAACAACTGCTCCTCAACCACAAAATTTAATAAATGCTGACAACAAATATACATAAATAATATGCCATTCAAACCTTAAGCATCAAGACTTAAGCAGTGTCATCACAGAATTATGAATCTAGTGTCTTTCTCTCTTCATAAGGTTAATATTTATAAATGTCAGAGGAAAAAATTGAACATGTAGAAAAGTAGTAAAATGGGTCATAGTAACTTCGACATTTCAGTGCACAAATTTCTCTGAGTGCATATTAGGTACATTAGAGGCTGTATCATTTTTAGTTTATTCCAAGTCAGATAGACCTTATCTGCCCATTCTAAAATTTTGAATTCAAAGAAGCCCATCCAAATATTATAGGGATCCTTGATTTTTCTGGGTGGGCTCTTTTCACTTACTATAACTTTTTTGTACCATAAAGCTATAGCTTCCTAGCAGATAGTGTTATTAACCTTTGGAGCTCACTGTGCTACAATTGGGAACCCTTTTCCTGTCTCATCACAGCCATAATCCTATCTGTGCAAGAAAGTAATTTGCATCTCTGTGGATCTGCTGAGAGGGGTCCCTAGGATGTCACAGATACTTCCCTTGAATAATATTAAATATCTCAAAATGCAAACAAATAAAGTTCTAGAGTATGAATTTTATCCAACAATTACGTGCAGTGTTTTATTCCACCCATTATCCTAAGAGTTACAGTTCATGATCATCTCTGCCTTGCCTATGAAAAAAAACTGAAGTTCAGAGAGAATAATTACATCTGTCTTGAAAGGTGATGTTGAGATTCAAAGAAAGTAAAGTCACTCAGTCGTGTCTGACTCTTTGCGACCCCATGGACTGTAGCCTACCAGGCTCCTCCACCCATGGGATTTTGCAGGCAAGAGTTCTGGAGTGAATCGCCATTTCCTTCTCCAGGAGATCTTTCTGACCCAGGGATTGAACCCAGGTCTCCTGCATTGTAGGCAGACGCCACCAGGGAGGTATCTGAATGAAGACAACAATCAAAAAAGTACCTTTTGATGTGTTTTGATGAGTGTGTATACCTACTATATAACCACTATCATAAATCAAGATTCAAAATATTTCCATCATTTCATGAAATTGTCTTGTACAGTCTTTCAGTTGTCCCCCTGTGCTTAGCCCCAAAGAAACACTGACCTTTCCATCACTGTAGTTTTAAGTATTATATGTGCTTAGTCACTCAGTCATGACTGACCCTTTGCGACCTCACAGACTGTAGCCTGTCAGGCTCCTCTGTGAGATTCTCCAGGCAAGAATGCTGGCATGGGCAGCCATTCCTTCTCCAGGGGATCTTTCCAACCTAGGGATCAAACCCAGGTCTCTTGCATTGCAGGTAAGTTCTTACCATCTAAGCCACCAGGAAGCCCCTTTATATATTATGATTTAATATAAATATTGTTGTTGTTTAGATGCTAAGTTGTGTCTGACTCTTCTGTGACCCCATGGACTGTATGTAGCCCACCAGGTTCTCCATGGGATTTCCCCAGACAAGGATATTGGAGTGGGTTGCCATTTCCTTCTCCAGGGGAATTTTCCCAACCTAGGAATAGAGCCCTTGTCTCCTACATTCGCCAGCAGAGTATTTACTATGGAGCCACCTGGGAAGCCTTTAATATAAAAAGAATCCCATATTATAAACTTTTCTGTGTCTTGTCTATCTTTCAGCGTATTTTTGTTATTCACCTACACTGTTATGTATTTCAGTGTATCATCTACATAAGCTGTTTAATAAAACAGTATGACTTATTTTTATTGCTGAGTAGTTCTCATTTAAATTATATATCAAAATTTACTTAGTCATTCAACTATTGACAAAACTTGGGTTATTTCCAGGTTTTGGCTGTTATTAATAAAGTTGTTATGGATATTAATACCAAGTCTGTCTATCTGTATATATATATGCATATAAATTTTTCTTAGTAAATACTCAGTAGAATTTTTTGTGATATAATAATTGTATTTTTAACTTNACTTTCTTATGCCTCTTCAAAATTCTAGTAACTTTGGGTAGTGTGTTAGACATTGTTTTATAATGTCAATTGTCTGAATTTTATCGTCCTTTTTAAGAGAAATGTACATACTTTGTTTTGGCAGATATCTAAGTTATTTTCTACTCGATTCTTTGAGGACCTGTTTTTAAGCTTTTTTAGAAAAAGTTTAGTGTAACATTCATTTTACAGATAATACATCTCAACTACTAAGGTGTGATTTTTCAGGGTCTTCACTGAGTACTAAGTAGTCTCTGAGGGTTCTCAAGTATCTCAGGAAGAATCAAACGTCTTCCCAATTTTTGTGAGCACTGAACATTTTTCTGGTACAAATCGCCTGTCATATTTTGTCTTGCCTTATGGAATTTCAGTGCTTAAACAAGGAGGTTAATAGCAAAGACGCAAAGGGATATAAGAGCAGATTTCAAAAGCCCTTCTTTATGAATATACCCGTTCTTTCTGGAAATCTTCTTTGCAATTTACAGTCAGATAAGACTCACCAAACTCTAATCTTTACCTTCTGCACTGTTTAAATTCTTCCATTCTGCACCTATAATTCAGGAGTTGGTCCTAGTAGGAAAGTCAGGGAGATTGCAGGGCTCATTTATTTTGTTTTCTTTCTCACAAAGATTAGATTTTTGCTGTCTCTTGTCCAAAGTCTTAACAGAAGTCTCTTATATAGCTTCTCACATGTGCTAGTTGTTTATAGCAAGGGGTAAATCTATGTCTTCTTACTCTAACATGCCTAGAAGTGAAAGTCTGACACTTTACTCAGTTTTTTCTGGAACCTGGAATGTTAGCCCTCTCTTTGCTGCTTTTGCTGCCTTTTGATTTCCCTGAGGGTGCACCACGAGTATATGACAAAGTGAAATCTCAAGTCTTTCATGTGAAGTCAACACAAATCAAATTTTCAACTTGTATTGTATACAATAGAATACATATGTAATTCAATTCCAATACGGTCCTTTGTGTCACCTGCTGCTGAGTATACACTTTACCCATTCTGATTTTACTATCCATTATATAAGCTGTCGCTATCATTGTTTTCATTTGCAAATGCCATTTGAATCACTATTTTCTTATTTTACTTATTTGTAAAAATATTGAATCGTACTCGAATCTAAACACATCAGTTTCACTAAAAAACATCATCCAGTTTGGAATCCAAGCATATACATTCTCCCTGTTATTCATTCATTATCTCTTCCAAAATCCAGACACATTTATCTTCTTTATCCATAAGGATGTCACAAGAGATTTTTTGACAACTGCTGTTGCCTATGTATTGAGCAATCATTTGACCTAGTACTCTAATAATACAGTCAAAAAAGGAAATGAGGCTTGTTTGACATGGCTTGTTCCTAGTGAATTCTTGCTGGCTTCTAGCATGCTCGACATTCTTGAGACCACATAAACCACATGCTTAAGAACCTAATAAAGAATTCTAAGATAGCTTAGGCATTTTTGAATGTAACTTATGTTTTTAGTTTGAAACCTGAGGTAATTTACTACTTCTGCTTATTTTCCATTTATCTTAAATTCTGAGAAAAAAAAAGGAGTGATATAATATATCCATAATTAATTTTGGCCTATGACATAATTTTTCTGGACCTACAAAACTTGAATATTTTTAATTAAAGGAATTGTGATAGCTTTTTCTGCCTGTTCTATAGATTGTGAGGTTTTTTCCTAATTTATAAAGTTTAACTGAATGATTTCTTACATTAGGATTTAAGAAGCAAAATCAGATTGTCTTTACCCTCATGAAACAGTTGTAAGGAAAACATACAGAAAATATTCAGATAAAATGTGTAAAATAAGAAATGTGATAAGTCTTAAGAAAAATAGTCATACAGTGTTGTAAGACCAGGAGAACCTGAGTGTATTTTTGGATATTAAAAAGGGCTTCCTTAAGCAGTATTTTAATAATCAGTAGCAATTCATAAGCAAGCTAGCCAGTGATGATAAAGAGGCAGAGTCTAAGCAGAGAAAACAGCTTAAGCAAGAAGCTGTAAACAACAAACAAACAAAACAAAAACAAGCTCATTTGCTTTATTTTACAGCCCTTTATATCCAGCAGTATTTCTCACTGGCTGCTATTTTCTCTCCACTCCTCATTTATACTACAATGGGAGTTTGTTTTTCCTCTAAGTAACTAGTCCTTAGAACAGTTTCTGGTATTGTAGTCACTCAACAAATATTTGTGGATTGACTGAATGAATCAAAGACTGAAGAAAGAATGATTAAAACAAAATTATTACCCACTTTTCACATATTTACCAAATTTATTCTTACTTTGATTTGCTATTCAGGTTGCTTCCCCTGTGGAATTTTAACTTTTATTCATAATCAACATCTTATTTACATGCTACAAGTCAAACATTCATGCACAAATCCCTTTATTTTACTCCATTCTTGGTTACTCTTTCCTCCTCTGAACTCCTATTGCATCATAGTATGTGCAATGCTATTTATTATGTCATGATAGGTGGCCTTTACCAATATCTATTTGTTTAATGTCTGTTTATCTATCCACTTATCTTTGTTCCTTAAAATGTTTCACCTAAAGTTTTACCTAAAACATGTCCACAAACAGTTTCATATCACAACATTCTAGTTCTTGAAACAGTGAGTGCTACATATGTGACTCAATTTTCTTTCATGTGTCATGAAGAAATGTGCTTAGTGTACTGATATATCTTAAAATATTATTCATGGTTAACGTATTGATGTTGTACGCTTAACGCATATATAAGGGTCTGTACTGAGAAATTAGATTCAAGATAAAAATAAAAACAGTGAAGATTAAGGAAATCCATGTTCTAGGGACAAAGGTATATATATCATGACATACAAAGCAGCCAGATTGAAGTTTAAGCCAATGGGGCAGAAACTACACAAGAACTCAACAAAAAACAAGACACAGCACTGTGTAAAAGATATTTGATTTCTTCTCCCAGATCTGATGAGACATTCCTAAGAAGATCTAGGGAGCAGTCAAGAAAATGAATTCAGTGTGTACCAAGTGTCAGTTATTGTATATAATGCATCTCATTCAGTTCTCACAAACTGAATGAATATTAAATATTTTATACTAAATGTTTATATTAAATATTTTCTTTCTTATTTTATAAATAAATGTCCTTACAGACTATTGTTATATTTGTATATATTATGTATATTGTCCAAAAGAAAAGACTTCAATACAACTAACAATCCTTGGTATAAGTCTTCAATAGTGTTTATATTAAACAGCCAACATAGCAAGGAAAAAATTGCTGCTTTGTTTCTGTTTTTCTTGTCTGGTGATATCTCTTGAAATATATGAGATATTGAATTGCTAAACATTTAGACATTTTATGGGTTTCCCTGGTGGCTCAGGTTGTAAAGAATCCACCTGCAATGCAGGAGACCTGAGTAGACATTTTATGTATGCAATGCATTTGTATACATGTTAAGATATTAGTAATAAATGCTCTGAAAATGTTCCATGATAGTGTTAATTCAGCCAAACACTGTAAGAAAATTTCAAGACTACTATTATTCATTTGTTCAATGGTATCCTTGAACTCTTTGTGGAGAAAGACTTTGGCAATAACCTATAAAGCCCTATTTCAACTGCCTTTATTTTTCCAGACTGAATGTTGCTTTGGCACCTTAATTTTCTTAAAGGAGCTATGTCAACTGTACCAGTAGATCAAGAATATGCCCTAGATTTGCAACATATAATATTTATTCTCTAGGTTTTCACTAACAAATATATCCTTAAACTTTCTGATACCAAACCATTACTGAAAGCATATTTGTAGCAACTGGCATTAATGCAGACTATCGAACCTATTCATAAATGTAGGAAAAATATTCTTATAAATATAACCTAGCAATATCAGTTCTATGTCTCTGTGTGTGCATATACACATATGCATATATATTATATTAAATTATATCTAATCATGTACAAATATATTTATATATTAAACTTTATAAATTATATGTTATATCTAAAATTAAGGTATTTCAAACTAAAGTTTAAAGCATCTCTGAAAAAATAAAAT
>SJYQ01002406.1:138912-188362 GCA_006410935.1 Redunca redunca
GTAGTCATGAATTTTAAAAGGCTTAAATACCTTTAAGACATTTCCTTCTTAATCAAAGAAATATGTGACTGTATTAATAGAATATTCCTTATAATGAAGACCTTTTAACTAATAAAAGTATAGCAAGCCATTGAAGCAACAATACAAAGCCTCTTACTCTAAATGATTCAGAATATAAGAAGTAAAAATTAAGAGAACCACATGAGTGAAACACAATAGTTGAAATTCCAGAATGATTCACTTAGGGCAATAACAGGCTATCAATAAAAATCTCTGAACTCTTCTAACCATATGCAAAAAATAAATAAAATGCTGCACACACAGCTAAATCTCATGTTGGAAATTCTTTTTATATCCATGTTTAAATATTAAGTTCTGAAAAGAATGCCCAAGAGAACTGTGGATAAGGAGTGGTGAACTAAGGACGAAGAAATGTATGGAATGCTGGAAAGAGCTTATTTTATTAAGCTCTGAAATAACTAAAGATGGCAAGAGAATGGTTAGAGTCCTCTAATTTCTGGACCCTAAGCCTGTTCTGCAGGAGCAGCCTGTGTGCATTTCTTTTATTCTAAAACGCCAAATTTTCTGACTTAAATCCTATATAATGAATCTGACTCTGGAAAGTGTTCAGGGAACTGCAAGGATCAAGCATTGTGAAGAGAAAGCTAAGATGAATGGCAAATTATATCTAAAGCATCTGTTCTTTGTGTCGCTCTGATTGGTCACAAAGGCATGAGCAAGTCTTGTAAGTACTTTAAATTCTCATGGAAAATGATGTAAGTAGGGTGCATTTTGTCCCCCCAAAAGTAGTACACTAAATTTTTAAATGGTCAATAAATTAAAGAGAATTTTATAGATGTCATGATGCAAAAACATCGGTTCATTCTGGGTTTTATATTTTGTACACATTCAGTTTTAAACAGGCTGATCACAGTAGGTAAATCAGTTAGCTATTGCCACAAGGGGGTTAAACAAATGATCACAAAAAACCTCACTGACATACATAAACATGAACATTTTTTAGCTCACAAATCTGGTGGCCAGCTATAGGATGATGCTCCAGGCTGGGCGAGGTGGGATAATTTGGCTCCACTCAGTGTGTTTGCCATTCTCCTCCAGGGGCCAATGGGCCAGCCTGGACATATCCTTTTCATCTGCACAGCAGGAGTAATAAAGGAAAGATCTGGCATTGCAAGTGTTTTTCAAGCAGGAAGTCTTGTAATATTCCACTGGCAATTTGTACAGCAAAAGCCAAAAGTCAAGGAGGAGGGCCAGGAAACATACATCTCTTGTGGAGATGAGATGGGGAGAAGAAGCAAATATTTCTAATCTATAATCTATCAAAGATTTAAACAAAGACCTGATGGAACTAAGAAAACAAGTTATGCTTATTGTGGGGGAAGAACATTTTCTGTCAGTAGTAATAACATGCAAATATAAAGAATTGGAGCCCAACATCTAAAGAGTCAAAAACTAAAACAGGGTGACTGTGAAGCAGAATACCGGAGAAGGGGTGAGAAAGCTGAAAAAAAAAACCTAGACTGTATCTCACATTTTGCTGATTTTGCAGAGCTTGGCACTTACCCCAAGATGAAAAGTTACTGGAGGCTTTTAGACAGAAGAATGACAGGATCCAAAAACACTTCCAAAGGATCACTATGTCCACTGTTTTGAGGACAGAATATAGTGGGAATACGTGAAAGCAGTGAGGCAGGTGGGAGACCAAAACACTACCCTGACCAAAGCATAACAGTGGGGGAGATGACTGGAGCTGGATCTAGTATATTCCGTCATTCAACCTATCTACAGACATTTATTGATTGCCTACTGCACGTCAGGCACTGTCTGTACCTTATCTCTAGTTCAGTTCAGTCAGTCGCTCAGTCATGTCCGACTCTTTGCGACCCCATGAATCGCAGCACGCCAGGCCTCCCTTCCATCACCAACTCCCGGAGTTCACTCAGACTCACGTCCATCGAGTCAGTGATGCCATCCAGCCCTCTCAACCTCTGTCGTCCCCTTCTCCTCCTGCCCCAAACCCTCCCAGCATCAGGGTCTTTTCAAATGAATCAACTCTTCGCATGAGGTGTCCAAAGTACTGGAGTTTCAGCTTTAGCATCATTCCTTCCGAAGAAATCCCAGGGCTGATCTCCTTCAGAATGGACTGGTTGGATCTCCTTGCAGTCAAGGGACTCTCAAGAGTCTTCTCCAACACCTCAATTCAAAAGCATCAATTCTTCAGTGCCTAGCCTTCTTCACAGTCCAACTCTCACATCCATACATGACCACAGGAAAAACCATAGCCTTGACTAGACAGAGCCTAATCGGCAAAGTAATGTCTCTGTTTTTGAATATAATATCTAGGTTGGTCATAACTTTTCTTCCAAGGAGCAAGCGTCTTTTATTTTATTTTTTTTAATTTTTATTTTAACTTTAGTTTACTTTACAATACTGTATTGGTTTTGCCAAATTGACATGAATTCACTACGAGTGTACATGCGTTCCCAAACATGGCTGCAATCACCATCTGCAGCGATTTTGGAAACCCCAAAAATAAAGTCTGACACTGTTTCCACTGTTTCCCCATCTATTTCCCATGAAGTGATGGAACCAATGCCGTGATCTTTGTTTTCTGAATGTTGAGCTTTAGGCCAACTTTTTCACTCTCCACTTTCACTTTCATCAAGAGGCTTCTTAGTTCCTCTTCACTTTCTGCCATAAGGGTGGTGTCATCTGCATATCTGAGGTTATTGATATTTCTCCCGGCAATCTTGATTCCAGTTTGTGTTTCTTCCAGTCCAGCGTTTCTCATGATGTACTCTGCATAGAAGTTAAATAAGCAGGGTGACAATATATAGCCTTGATGTACTCCTTTTCCTATTTGGAACCAGTCTGTTGTTCCATGTCCACTTCTAAGTGTTGCTTCCTGACCTGCATACAGATTTCTCAAGAGGCAGGTCAGGTGGTCTGGTGTTCCCATCTCTTTCAGAATTCTCCACAGTTTATTGTAATCCACACAGTCAAAGGCTTCGGCAGTCAATAAAGCAGAAATAGATGTTTTTCTAGAACTCTCTTGCTTTTTCCATGATCCAGCAGATGTTGGCAATTTGATCTCTGGTTCCTCTGCCTTTTCTAAAACCAGCTTGAACATCAGGGAGTTCATGTTTCACGTATTGCTGAAGCCTGGCTTGGAGAATGTTGAGCATTACTTTACTAGCATGTGAGATGAGTGCAATTGTGTGGTAGTTTGAGCATTCTTTGGCATTGCCTTTNGTGAGGTGCTGATAGCAAGTCAACCAAAGAACACAGGACATATTCACAGTAGAACACATCCCTCCAAATGACCCATAAGAGTTAGAAATGGACCATATACACACAGTATATTAAGGCAGTAGCCTCAGAGAAGGTTTAATGTAGGCATGCTACAGAAAAGAAGAGAGTAGAAATTGAAACAAGCTCTTTGAGGTGGAAATTTTTGAACCTCTCCAATACATTCCTCTCTTATGTTACACATGAGGTGGTCATTTCATACAGTGGACAAGTCTAGTGATAATAAGTGGAGATGAGCTGGAACTGAAGTCTGTGACATGTCTTCCAGCACAGAGTGCCAAAACACACATGGGGAATCCAATCAGAGTGGCTGAAAAGAACAGACCTCATATATGGAATGATACTTGCTCTACAAACTCTCCAAATCCCACTAATAACACTTAAGTCATGGAGGATTATTCTGTTTATTAACACTACTTCTGCCTTCATCTGATAGCTTCCACTAAATACATTGAAAATACATGTGTTACATTTTATTGTTGCCAGAAAGTATTAGTAGTATTGCCTTTTATGAAACTTCAGTATCAGTGAGATTATTTTCTTCCTCTGTACTCTACTGGGCAGTAATTATTTTCTTGGGTGATATTTTCTAGAAAGACATGAAAATACATATGCCTTCCTATTATAAAAATAAGTAAGAGTTTAAAGAAACTTCTTTAAGATAGAGGAAAATTTAAAGAAGGTAAATTTGAATACAGTTATTCTGAAGTCTAGCAATTTCACATCCTATTTCTCTGAAAAACTCTAAACTTGGATAGTCTAGATGTATTTTTACTCTCATCAACCACTCAAATAGCTATTTACAGTAAGTAGCTCAGAAATGTGAAAGCTGTGTGTTACAGAAGGTTTTATCAATAGCTTTTTGAGGAAACAAGTTTATAGTTGGTAAATATGAGGTAAAGTTATTATTGTTATTTACTGATGCTTAAAATATTTTGGGAAATTTTGGGTGTTTTTAAAATTAATGTCTTAAATTTGCTCTCTTATTCCATTCCCACAGCATTTAGAGAGAAACAGAGGTACACAAGATTATATTTCTTTCATTTTATAGTCAAGAAAATAAGATTACATGACTTACCCCAAATTACCCAGAGTCATGATTTCTATGATGTCAAACTCTGTATGAAAATTAGATCACTGATTCAATTTTGCCTGGTATGGCTGAAAACAAACTTAATCTTTTAGCTATCTGTTGATAGTGGAACTTAAATTTTTCAAATCTGGTTTGAGCTCTGAAGCCCTCCAATGTTAATGTACAAATGAAGAAAATGAGAACCTGATCAGTGTGAAACATTTTGAAGTGTAAAATAGTTTCTGTTTCCTGCAACATGAAAGATTATGTGTTAAGTGAAATCAGTCCATGTACAGCATACTCAACACACCAGATTTTCACTCAGTTTCTAAAACAAAAGTTGTCATCCATAAACAAAAGCATGTGATGTGTCCCCCAAACAGCTCATTCAACATTCTAATTACAATTCTACTCACTTAGCTTATATTCAGTTCAATAAACATTTGAGTGACTATTTTATGCCAGGCATCAGAAACACTTTCAATGGACTTAGCGTCTAGTGAGGGAGACTGACAACAAAATAGAAATTTTCTATACTGAGATGTGCTAAATTAGAAGTTTGCATTGGTAGCTAGCTCTAGGTTAATACTCAGAAGATGGACAGTTAGCCTTTGGCTTATATAGAGGATAAATTCCTTTCTAAATTGGTACACTTTGGAATCTGGACTACCAGTAAAACAAAGTAAGATAATTTATGGGCTATATTTACTTATCCATTTCCAAGACAAAGAAAATGTCAAAAAATCTTTGAATTTTCTTTGCACAAAGGTGACAATTTTCTAAACATATGAACTGTGTTCTCATCTAATTTTGTGACTGTTTTCACTTTTGTATATAAATGTATTAAAGTTAATATATTTTGCAATAAGTGCTTTTAAAAGGTTGAATTGAAAGTAAAAAATAAGTAATATTTATATACAATAGAAGAAAAGAGTACAGGAATAGGAACATTTTTTCCTTATAGCTTTCATCAGTCATCTTTATTGCAATTAAAAATTCTGATGGTGTATTAATGGGTAAGAAAGCATAAAATAATGTAAATACTGTATATCTTCATTGATATCCAAACTTAACACCTTTTTAAATATGAAAAGATGATAGTTTACACAACATTGATTGGATTCTCTTAATCGTTCATACATTAAGTAGAATAAAACCAGTCAATCCTAAAGGAAATCAGTCCTGAATATTCATTGGAAGGACTGATGCTGAAGCTGAAGTTCCAATACTTTGACCACCTGATGCATTCAGGTGGAGTAGGGGCAGGAGGAATAGGGGATGACAGAGGATGAGAAGGTTGGATGGCATTACTGACTTCATGGACATGAATCTGAGCAAGATCCAGGAGTTGGTGATGGACAAGGAAGCGTAGGGTGCTGCAGTCCATGGGGTCACAAAGTCAGACATGACTGAGCAACTGAACTGAACTGCACTGAGAATAGATTATATGAAATGCAATTTAAGACACAAAATTATTTTATGAAGAACACTGGAGAGAAAAAACCTAAACATCAGATTAAAAAAAAAACCAAATGTTTTTCTTTCAATAAAGATTTAAAAATGAGTTTTGGAGGATTTTTTAAGAAAATATGGCCCATAATGTTTGAAGTTGAGATAAGGCTTTTCAATAAATAAGTCAGAATATTAACTCTTCACTCCACTAAATGTATCCCTTTCCTTATCATAATAATTAGGGATATTTAATATCAACATATATTTCTACTCCTGTATTTCAATTATTTTAGAATTATTCTCAAAAATACTTAAACAAATGTTGACACAAAAACCATAAGCTCAAAATGGAAATGGGCTAAAAGGCATTATTTTTTGGACATGTAATACCTGATTCTTCACTGTTTTGGAGTCTTCCAAGCTATATAACTTATATGGATAGGTTGTAAGTATCTTCATATGACTAGTTTTGTTACAAGATATCTAGAAAGAAATATTAGTTAATTATCCTTCTTCCCATATTATTTGCTTGATTTTTAATAGATTGCAAAATTACTTTTCAAGAAATGTATATCCATCAAATATATTTTTAAAAGTGTGACACTTTTATGGATATAAATTACTGCCTTACTCCTTAGAATTGCTCAGTATTTTACTAATCAAATTTCACTGGACAAACTCATTGCTTTTTGGTACTATTGTCAATGATTATGTCTTCCAAGAAAGAGTAAGAGGGTATAAACAATCCATTTGTATTACTTAGCATGATAATATGTTTAAATTGTCAGATTTCATAACATCTTAGCACTTGGGGAATTGTTGAGATATTATTGCCCTTAATTGGAAAATATGACATTATTAATTGTCAAGTTTACTATTTTTGATGTACTACTAAGNAGTTTACTATTTTTGATGTACTTCTAAGAAAAAAGACATTGTCAATTAAACCATATTAAAAATCTGTAATATTTTAAATGGTAAGATGCATCTAGATTCCAAAGTAGGTAAAAAAGAAGGGAAAAAATGTAAATTCTGGACTTGATGAAATACAGTAATAATAAAGTACTATGGCAGAGACTGCTTCTTCCTGGGCTACATTTTCTTGTCTTCCTTGTAATTAGTTATAGTCATGTGACTGAGTCTAAAAGCAAGCAGCAGTGACATTGTATTTGGGGTCCTAGCTTTAAAAACCTTGCTGTGGCAGGATCCTCTATGATCCAATTCCTGGAATACTGGAAATAAAAGCAAAAATAAACAAATGGGATCTAATTAAAATTAAAAGCTTCTGCACAACAAAGGAAACTATAAGCAAGGTGAAAAGAGAGCCTTCTGAATGGGAGAAAATAATAACAAATGAAACAACTGACAAACAACTAATCTCAAAAATATACAAGCAACTTATGCAAGCTCAAGTCCAGAAAAATAAATGACCCAATCAAAAAATGGGCCAAAGAACTAAACAGACATTTCTCCAAAGAAGACATACGGATGGCTAACAAACACATGAAAAGATGCTCAACATCACTCATTATCAGAGAAATGCAAATCAAAACCACAATGAGGTACCATTTCACACCAGTCAGAATGGCAGCAATCCAAAACTCTACAAGCAATAAATGCTGGAGAGGGTATGGAGTAAAGGGAACCCTCTTACACTGTTGGTGGGAATGCAAACTAGTACAGCCACTACGGAGAACAGTGTGGAGATTCCTTAAAAAGTTGCAAATACAACTGCCTTATGACTCAGCAATCCCACTACTGGGCATATACACCGAGGAAACTGGAATTGAAAGAGACACATGTACCCCAATGTTCATCACAGCACTGTTTATAATAGTCAGGATGTGGAAACAACCTAGATGTCCATCAGCAGATGAATGGATAAGAAAGCTGTGGTACATAGACACAATGGAGTATTACTCAGCCATTAAAAAGAATACATTTGAATCCGTTCTAATGAGGTGGATGAAACTGGAGCCCATTAAACAGAGTGAAGTAAGCCAGAAAGAAAAACACCAATACAGGATACTAACACATATATATGGAATTTAGAAAGATGGTCATGATAACCCTGTATGTGAGACAGCAAAAGAGACACAGATGTTTTGAATGGACTTTTGGACTCTGTGGGAGAGGGAGAGGGTGGGATGATTTGGGAGAATGGCATTGAAACATGTATACTATCATGTAAGAAATGAATCGCCAGTCTATGTTCGATACAGGATACAGGATGCTTGGGGCTGGTGCATGGGGATCATCCAGAGAGATGATATAGGGTGGGAGGAGGGAGGGGGTTTCAGGATTGGGAACTCATGTACACCCGTGGTTGATTCATGTCAATGTATGGCAAAACCAATACAGTATTGTAAAGCAAAATAAAGTAAAAATAAAAATTAAAAAAATGCATTAAAAAAACCTTGCTGTGAAATCATTCATATTTTCCCCTCTCCTGCCTTAGGATGTGGATACTCAGGCAAGCTTGGAAGTCATGTGTGGAAGACTGGTAAACTGGTATTCAGCATGTCAGCATGAAACACATCATGTCCCCATCCAAACAGGAAGACCAGTACCAAGTGATGCTTGAGAACACAATGTTTATTGGATTAAGTCACTGGATTTGAAGGTCTATCTGTTAAACAGCTACTGGCCAAAAATATTACAATTATTCCATATATTTATGCTACAAAGCCTTAAAGTACCTTAATCCCATATTATTTGATCTAAAAATGCAAGATTCAATTTTAAGAGTCTGAAAAGCAGACTTCTCTCAAAGTGCTCATTAACAAATAATAGAACTGGAAAAATTTCAACAAATATATATTAATGCCTATGGCATGCAAAATATAGAACTGGGTGTTGCAAGCATACACAACAACATCTATGAAAATGGAAAGTTCAGTTGCAATCATAATGTAGCCTACTTACAAGTGTTAATGAAATGATTAAAATAATAACAATAACAAACAGACTCTCAACCATTATAGCCAGAGAAAATAGGTGATAGTGTTACATGAAGATATGGAATAATTGTTTATTAAAGTCTATAGATTTGGGGAGAGAAGGGACAAGAGAAGGGAGAAGTTAAGTTGGGGATTGGGGAGGGGAGGAGAAGAGATATAGTTTTCCACTTGACCCTTTTGGAGATGTAGATTTCACACAATCAAATGCTTCAGTTCAGTTCAGTTCATTTCATTTCAATCGCTCACTTGTGTTGGAATTGCTCAGACGCTCAGTTGCAACCCCATGGATTGCAACACGCCAGATCTCACTGTCCATGAACAACTCCCGGAGTTTACTCAAACACATGTCCATTGAGTCGGTGATTCCATCCAACCATCTCATCCTCTGTCATCCCCTTCTCCTCCCACCTTCAATCTTTCCCAGCATCAGGATCTTTTCAAATGAGTCAGTTCTTTGCATCAGGAGGCCAAAGTAGTGGGGTATCAGCTTCAGCATCAGTCCTTCCAATGAATATTCAGGACTGATTTCCTTTAGGGTGGACTGGTTGGATCTTCTTGCACCAAGGGACTCTCAAGAGTTTTCTCCAAACCATAGAACTGCCTTATGACCCAGCAATCTCACTGCTGGGCATACACACCGAGGAAACCAGAATAGAAAGAGACACATGTACCCCAATGTTCATTGCAGTAAGTTTATAATAGCCAGGACATGGAAACAACCTAGATGTCCATCAGCAGATGAATGGATAAGAAAGCTGTGGTACATAGACACAATGGAGTATTACTCAGCCATTAAAAAGAATACATTTGAATTAGTTTTAAGGAGATGGATGGAACTGGAGCCGATTATTCAGAGTGAAGTAAGCAAGAAAGAAAACCACCAATACAGTATACTAACACATATATATGGAATTTAGAAAGATGGTGATGATGACCCTGTATGTGAGACAACAAAAGAGACTCAGATGTGTAGAGCAGACTTTTGGACTCTGGGGGAGAGGGAGAGGGTGGGATGAGATGGGAGAACGGCATTGAAACATGCATACTATCATGTAAGAAACGAATCGCTAGTCTATGTCTGATGCAGGATGCAGGATGCTTGGGGCTGGTGCACGGGGATGACCCAGAGAGATGTTGTGGGGTGGGAGGTGGGAGGGGGGTTCATGTTTGGGAACACATGTACACACGTGGTGGATTCATGTCAATGTATGGCAAAACCANCGTGGTGGATTCATGTTAATGTATGGCAAAACCAATACAGTATTGTAAAGTGAAATAAAGTTAAAATAAAAATTAAAAAAAAAGAAAAAAAACAATTTAATATTTAAAAAAAAGAGTCTTCTTCAAACCATTGTTCAAAAGCATCAGTTCTCCAGTGCTCAGCTTTCTTTATAGTCCAATTCTACATGACTACTGGAAAAACCATAGCTTCGACTAGATGGACCTTTGTTGGCAAAGTGATGTCTCTGCTTTTTAATATGCTGTCTAGGTTGGTCATAACTTTTCTTTCAAGGAGCAAGTGTCTTTTAATTTCATGGCTTCAGTCAGCATCTGCAGTGATTTTAGAGTCCAAAAAAATGAAGTCTGTATCAAATGCTTAGCTTTACATATTAAAAACATGTTCCAATTTGCTTATCCAAATTTATATGTTAATGAAACTCTTCAGCGTGGGGTATACTATTAATATAAGATAACTATGCTGTACTGACCAGTTTACTGCCATAGAAAAAAATATTAAAATCTTTTTAAACAATAGGGGTAGCATTTGAAATCTATTTTAGCTTTCTCACTACAAAAGGCAGGACTGACTTTCCCAAATAATTTGCTAATCAGTTTTGTACAGTTTGAAATGTGAGAGTGAGTGCCCTTAGTTTATTTTACCATAGGACTTGTGAACTAATGAACAGGAAGAAAGATATCATTAACAAAGTAAGCCAGAAAGAAAAACACCAATACAGTATACTAACGCATATATATGGCATTTAGAAAGATGGGGATGATGACCCTGTATGCGAGACAACAAAAGAATTTTTGGACTCTGGGGGAGAGAGAGAGGGAGAGGGTGGGATGAGATGGGAGAATGGCATTGAAACATGTATACTATCATGTAAGAAACGAATCGCCAGTCAATGTCCGATGCAGGATGCAGGATGCTTGGGATTGGTGCAAGGAGAGGACCCGGAGAGATGGTATGGGGTAGGAGGTGGGAGGGGATTCATGTTTGGGAACGCATGTACACTCATGGTGAATCCATGTCGATGTTTGGCAAAACCAATACAGTAATGTAAAGTAAACTAAAGTTAAAATAAAAATTAAAAAAAAAAGATTAACATAAACAAACAAACAAACAAAAAAACAAAGTACTTTAACATCAAAACTATCAACACTGCAGAAAGAAATTGAGAAGCCCTATAATTAGTCCTTCAAACAATAATCTGAAGTGATGTAGGATATATATATCATATAATAAATAATATAATAAATATATATATCATACCAGTCAGAATATTCCTAGTTATGTTACAGTAACAAATAACTCTTACATTTCAAAGGTTTAAAACAACAAACATAGATTTCTGGCACACACTATGTCTCCCTCTTGCTACCCCACTATTATCATCACCCTAAGCAAGAAAAAGTTACTCTCAGAAATAACAGCAAAAATAGAGTGTGGTAAAATAGAGTGTGGCAAAACGAGTTCTTAAAGGTTCATCTGAAAATGATACATATAATTTTTATTCATATTTCATCAGCTAAGGCCACTTATAGATTTTAAATTCTATTACTTATTAGCTATCTGATCTAGGAAAAGGTGCTTAAACCTCCTTGTGGTTAAAGATTATAACAGTACCATTACCCTCCTCACAAAGCTGTGATGAGGATTAAATAAGCCACATAAAGTGTTTAATACAGTACATAGCATAATATAAAATCATAATGATAACAATAAGACAATAAGAATAACTGAATTTTGGAATATGATGTTACCTCTTCAGACCATATATCTTCTTACCTGCAGTTACATCTTGGTGATAATTTCATTTAGTCTCCAAAAGGAAGCAAAGTAGGAAGTGTTCAAGGTTGGCAAAAAGCTAGAGAAAACAAGATCTTACGTACAGATTCTCTTGAAAAGCCCCCTTAGGAACCTAAATCTTCTTGATTCTAAATGGCATGGCTTTCTTCGAACTTTAGCCCTTTTCCCTTTTTGAATAAAGAAAGTTTCCCCAGTCTCACTTGCAAATTCAGCACATAATCACCCTAGAATTGAGCCATGTGGACTTTTTTTTCCATGTAGACCCTAAATCTTCCCAGAATGTATCTATTCCATTCTGCTTATTGTCTAGACTGACTAGTTAATAGTTTGAATTTCATAAGCTATCCCAGCTCTTCTCAAATTTGTCTTCTTTGCTTCCATTATTACCAGTCTAACCTGACATCCAGAAAGTAAGTTATCACAAAGAAAGGTTTATGGACAAAAGATCAGAAAGAGAAATCAAGGAAATCATCCTATTCGCCATGGCATCAAAAGGAATAAAATATCTAGGAATAAATGTCTCTAATGAGACAAAAGACCTCTACTCTAAAAACTTTAAGACAATGATGAAAGAAATAGAAGATGATTAAAAACTAAAAAATAGAATACCATATGATCCTACAATCCCACTCCTGGGCATATAACTGGACAAAGGTATAATTTGAAAAGATCCATGCATCCCTGTGTTCACAGCAGCAGCACTATTTACAATAGCCAAGACACAGAAGTAACCTAAATGTCCATCAACAGATGAATGGATAAAGAAGATGTGGTGCGTATATATGATGAAGTTATCATATTAAGTGAAGTAAGACAGAGGAAGACAAAACCCATATGATATCACTTATGTGTGGAGTCTAAAAGAAATGATACAAATGAACTTATGTACAAAAGAGAAACAGACTCACTGGTATAGAAAGCAAACTTACGGTTACCAGGTTGGGGGGTGGCATAAATGGGGGTAGGGATGAACTGGGAGGTTAGGATTGACATATACACACTACTATATAACACAGATGACTAATAAGGATCTACTGTGTAGCACAGGGCACTCTATTCAGTACTCTGTAATTATCTATATGGGAAAATAATCTTAAAAAAAGTGTATATATGTGTATGTATAACTGAATCATTTTGCTCTACAGCAGAAATTAACACAGCATTGTAAATCAATATTATACTCAATCAATTATTATACTCCAATAATTTTTTTTTAAGTCTTGTGGTATGGTAGTACAGTATGAAATGGATGTAAAAGGATCTTTGAAATCTCATGTTTTAGCACATAAATTCATTCTTGACAAGCAAAAACAACAGTGATTCACTTTGGAAGTACCACAGTTTGAGAAAAATAAGGTATTTCTCTACCCCCTTCAGTTACTCATATCCTAAATTCCATTGGTTTCTGCACTTCATGGAAAGCAAGAGATAAATGCATACTTTGGGTAACATGAAACTCCCTCCTTTCCCCTGCTTCCTGTCATGTTCTCATAATCTCCAACACTTGTTGGCGCACCACAAATTTGAACTTTACTCTGAATAGAGTAGTACTTCTGCTCATCAGTCTTTTAAAGTAACCTTTATTGATTCACTCCCCCACCTCAAACCACTTTGGAACTTCCTTTTTAAAACGCCAGTTTTCTGTGCCCTTATTCTCAACCTCACAGCAGATGACCTTGTTCTGTATTTTTCTGAAACTGTTTCAATTGTCCGTGTAGATCTTACCTAGATGAGAAATGTGTTTTTCAAACTACAATGTGGTTTACACACATACTTGTTGTTTTTATGAACATTCTCCCTTAATTATGATGACATTTTCATACATTTCAGTTTTATTTTCTTTCTTTAAAGAAAACCAGAAATTTAGATATCTCTGTGTCAGAAAACAAAGTATGATCACATGTTCCTTAGCACACAAGGTAATTTGAGGTGAAAAAGGAAAAAATTTAAGTAGTCTGCCTATAAACTGTTTTTTTTAAACATCTTATTAAAAGCATCATTTTTAAAGATAATTTAAGAATAAAGACAATTTGCATAAAAATTATTTTGTGCCGTACTTTACACCTTTAGATTTTCATTCAGAAATGTTAAATAGAAAGCCCATTTGAATGGCATATCTGTAGAGGAAATATTTTTATTTAACTTCATATATTTTCTATATTCTCTACATTTGAGCAGTTATACTTAAGAATGAAAGAATACAGTTACATGAGTGTGTCATAGTAGCAATTTGGGATCTTGCAAATTAGACTTGCTCTTACTACTTGTGATCGAGATGCCTCACTATTTCTTTTAGTAAAACTTTTTTAAAAAGATATTTTCTTATCCTCTGTTTCATGTCTAAATTAAATTAATTAGCAGCTGTCAACCCCCAAGGAAAAATGTCAACACTAATCAAGACAACATCTGAAGGTGTCGGCTTTCCTTCATTTATCTCCTGTCCCCAGAAGGTACAGAGCCATCAAGTGAAAAATTCCAGGTAATGACTGCTTTTGTCATCTGTTAAATGTGATTAGAATGCAGTTGCACAGACATGAATGTTGTTTCAAGCTGCCAAAGACACCTGTCTTTATTTTTTTAAGAATTAAATAATAAATATTACAAGCCTTATGTTTATTGTAGATCTGTACATGACAGTTCACGTAGTTTACCTCAACATACATCACAATGATATTTTAAATATTTGATTCATTGAATCTGTCATATTGGGCATGTTCCATTGTTACAGATATCTCTTCTGCAGCCTTTCCAATTCACAAACCAGGCCCTTTAAATAATCAATAATTTTTATTTCACTTTCTTCATCTTACAAAATAAGGGAAAGAATTTGTGAAGGCAATAAATACCTTTCTATATAAATGTATTCACCTGTGAGAATGAGAATTTTGCTCAGCCTTGAAGTTTTATTAGAGAAATGTCTTACTGTTATAACTGAAGTAACACCTTTAAGAATAGAGAATTTGAGAATTTTTCTTTTTTTTTTAAATAGGACATTTTATTGAAATGAAAGCAAACTTGAATTTACAGACTAAAAGAACATCTCATTTCAGGAAAAGCTGATGCTCACTGCTTAGTATTTTTTTAATATAAATTTATTTATTTTAATTGGAGGTTAATTATTTCACAATATTGTATTGGTTTTGCCATATATCGACATGAATCCGCCACAGGTATACACGTGTTCCCCATCATGAACCCCCCTCCCTCCTCCCTCCCCATACCATCCCTCTGGATTGTCCCAGTGCACCAGCCCCAAGCATCCTGTATCATGCATCGAACCTGGACTGGCGATTCGTTTCATATATGATATTATACATGTTTCAATGCCATTCTCCCAAATCATCCCACCCTCTCCCTCTCCCACAGAGTCCAAAAGACTGTTCTATACATCTGTGTCTCATCTGCTGTCTCACATACAGGGTTATTGTTACCATCTTTTTAAATTCCATATATATGTGTTAGTATACTGTATTGGTGTTTTTCTTTCTGGCTTACTTCACTCTGTATAATAGGCTCGTTTCATCCACCTCATTAGAACTGATTCAAATATATTCTTTTTAAAGGCTGAGTAATACTCCATTGTGTATATGTATCACAGCTTTCTTATCCATTCATCTGCTGATGGACATCTAGGTTGCTTCCATGTCCTGGCTATTATAAATAATGCTGAAGTTTTCTAACTGATTTAATCATGTTACAAAAACACCAAGGTGACATTATTTTATAGTTATAAGGAGGTTATTAACTTATTCTTCCAAGAAAATTTCAATAGAAAGGAAAATTAATCTAAAGCAAAGAAATGGCTTTAAGTATAATTCCCTAGATTAATCTTTTCTTTTGAAGCAGAGAATAATACTGTATATATTATATATAAATGAAATTGGCAATGATATAAAGGCTGAGAGCAGGTTAATACATAATACTTATTAAGATGCACTTAACATTCATTTACTAAGTCCCTATAATGATAACATATTGTCTGAATTTCAGAGCAAGGACAGTATTTGAGATCATGTTGTTTATTACCCTCATTTTAGGGTTATGCTCAGTCCTGGAAAGGTTAAACCATTTGCTTCAAATTCATCAACTAATTTTAAGAGACTTACATAATATTCAGGCTTTCTTGCATGAAGGCCAGTACTATTTCCAGTCAATTATTTTATTATACTTTTTATTTCTATTATCATTATTTTTAGTAGAAGTAGCTAGTGCTTACTGAGTGTAAGCAATATTCCAGACTCCCAATATGCTCAGTTCTTTATGTGTATCAAACTCCAAAGAATACCTACTGTAACTCTCATGATCAGATTAGTTAACAGAGGCATGAATTTATTCAGTAACTTGTACAAAGTCATTTGAATGAGTGGCAGAGTGTTCTTACAAGTTTTGAAATTGCTTTCCCATGGTATCTGATTTTATTCTTATAGCAATTTTATTGCATATATGGAAGTGGAATGGCAATATCAAACTTTACAAATGAAGAAATCAAGTTTCCAAGAAGCTAACTTACTTATCTAAAATCACACAAATATATGAGTGGCAAATATATGAGTTGAACCAAAGTCTCCAGCACTTGATCTCTTGCTCTTTGCATTATATAACATAATAGTATTTTAAGCAAGTAGATATTATAGGAATTATTAAGTCACCTTCTTATTATTAGAGTGTTAATGCTATAGCATGTTACTAAAGTAGGTTTTAGATTTCAATTAATTCTTTGTCAAACTAATGTAAAGAGCAATTAAAAGTAAATACCTATTCAAAATAAAAACAAAATATAAACAAAAGTTTATATCCCCTAGAGTATGCTATAAGTCTGTTTCAGTTCAGTTCAGTTCAGTCGCTCAGTCGTGTCCGATCTTTGCGACCCCCTGAATCACAGCACGCCAGGCCTCCCTGTCCATCACCAATTCCCGGAGGTCACTCAGACTCGCATCCATCGAGTCAGTGATGCCATCCAGCCATCTCATCCTCGGTCATCCCCTTCTCCTCCTGCCCCCAATCCCAATCCTTCCCAGCATCAAAGTCTTTTCGAATGAGTCAACTCTTCGCATGAGGTGGCCAAAGTACTGGAGTTTCAGCTTCAGCATCATTCCTTCCAAAGAAAACCTAGGGTTGATCTCCTTCAGAATGGACTGGTTGGATCTCTTTGCAGTCCAAGGGACTCTCAAGAGTCTTCTCCAACACCACAGTTCAAAAGCATCAATTCTTCGGTGCGAATATATCAAAATTCCAGCAGACTTTTCTTCTGGGTATATACTGATCCTAAAATTTATATAGAAATTCACAGGGCCTAAAATAGCCAAAGTCTCATTAAAAATGAAAAAAAAAAAAAAAGTTGGAGGACTTATACTATCTGATTTCAAAACTTAGTATAAAACTACAAAAATCAAGGCAACATGGTACTGAGATCTTAGTGCTTTGTACATAAAAGATACCCCATAGATTTTTGTCAAATATGTACATAAATTTAAAAAAAATGAATGTCATTGATTAAATGCTATGTGACTAAATACAAACATGATCTGCTTGTTCTTGATTACTAAATTGTAAATGCAATTCTCTACAGGAAATCTATGTAATTGGCTAATATTTCTCTTAAATTGTAACAAGAGAACATACAATCATTTTCTCTCTAAAATCCAGAACACATCTTGTTTTCTTTAAAATAGTTTGCACTAAAAAAAAAAAAAAAAAAAAAAGATAATTGGGGTATTGGCCACAGGGTAGGTATTTGAATCAATGAAACAGAATTGGGAGTTTAAAAATAAATCTTTACATTTTTGGTTATTTATTTCTGACAAAGTTGCCAATGGAAAAGGTTGTCTCTTATACCAAATGGTGTTTTGACAGTTGGATATCTGCATACAAAAAATGAACTTAGATCTTTGAACAGCACTTGAACAACACAATGAACAGCACTTTTCAAAATGAAGTTAAAATGGATCCTAGATCTAAATTTAAAAGCTAAAACTATAAAACTTCTAGAAGAAAAATATATGAAAAATTTTTGTGACTGTCTGGGTTAGGCAAATAATTCTTAAATACAACAATAAAGGCACAGCCTATAGAAGAAAATAGCAAGATTTCAACAAAAATAAAAACTTTATGTGTAAAGGACTCCATTAAAAATAGACTAATCACAAAGAGAAAATGTTTTCAAATTATATATTTGATTAAATACTTGTAAACAGGATGTATTCAAAACAAAACAAAATGAAAAGCCTCTTACAGCTAATTGATAAGAAGACAAATAACTAAATCTTTAAAAATTAGTAAAGAACTTGAACAGACATTCCACCAAAGAAGATATATGAATGGCTAATAAGCACATGAAAAGATGTATAACATCATTAGTCATTAGTAAAACGAAAGTTAAAACCACTACATACCAATTTATGTGGCTATAATTAAAGGCCAACAATGGCAAGTGTGAGTGAGCGTGTGGTGAAATGGTAGAGCTAACATGGAGGAACTGTTCTGTAGTTTCTTTAAGAGTTAAATATAAGTTTATATATGATCCATCAGCTCCACTCCTAGGAATGTACCAAGAAAAATGTGATGTACCTGGAGGTTGGATATAGGGAAAAGGATTAATAGCAAAAAGGCTTAAAGGAATCTTTGGAGTGATAAAATGTTTTGTAATTGCTTATTGTGATTCACACTTTTACATATTATTTGAAAATTATTGAATTGTAAAGTTATAGTGGATAGATTTTATAATACACATATTATACCTCAAAGAAGTTGTAAAAGAGCCACATAATTTTTAATTACAATAACCTAAAAAAGAACATTATGTAAATAAGAATTAATTTATCCCAAAGTAGATAATTTATGGGTTTGGGAAGGAGGGGCAGGGACATGGTGTTTCTATGGGGGACAGCAGAAAGGAATATTTTCAGAAGATACCACTGAGATTGTGGTGAATTACAGAATGATTTTTCATCCTTCCCTTCTTTCAGCTGACCTCCTTTTTCTGTTGCTATCTTTCACACATTCTTGTTATACAAGAAGCCAAGAGCAGGTCAAGGGATGTCACTTTATATTTTTAAACAGAGAGGCCCAACAGAGGTTAACCTTTGCATTGGCATATGAACTTATTCCTGACAAATACATCAATCAAGATGAGAAAGTTATGGGAGCAGATGTGTATCAGCATTAAAAAAAACAAAACACAAATCTTGTTATGGCATACTGATCAATGTTTTTCAAATGTTGCTGACATATAAAGGTTTATGCTTGTTTGACATTACTGTAACTCTGTAATGACTTACAGAATATTTGAGATAAACATTATTAACTCCATAAATTAAATAAAAGATGATTGAAATACCTTAGACACAAGGCTTAAACCTTTAAATATTAGATATCATATTTCATATTAAAAGATAGAAAATAATAGTTGTTTTGTCTCTTAACAGTAATAAAATACTTTCAAGTTTCATTATTAGAAACTAGGAAAAGGAATTTAAAAAGTTGAANGAAGTGACTTTTTAAAAAATTGAGATCATAACATGTTACTAGGTAATGAATAGGAAATACAGGGAAAACATGACCTGTACAAACTAGAAATAGTCCAAAATTTGCCCAAGAAGAAATAACAAACTTCAATATAGCAAGTATGAAAGAAGAAATGAGGTATAATTAAAAGCACTATCATCAAAAAACGTCATTTAATCTTCAAAAAACCGATAATTCCCATGATACTGAAGTTTTCCCAGGTGTACAAAAAGTTCCTCATTTTATTTTATAACATGAGCATGACTTTTATAACAAAAAACCCTAAAAGCATTTACAGAACAATCTTCCTAATGATTATGTATACAAAATTCTGTGACATTTGTTAACCTAATTTAAGGTTGTGAAGCAACAAAACTCCACATCAAAAGAGTCTTATGTAAAGACAGAAAACATATAATATAATCTGTCCTGGGATAAGCCCTTCAAAAGACAGGGTATGTATCAGTTCAGTTCAGTCGCTCAATCATGTCCAACTCTTTGCAACCACAAGTACTGCAGCACATCAGGCCTCCCTGTCCATCACCAACTCCCAGAGTTTCCCCAGACCCATGTCCATTGAGTCGGTGATGCCATCCAACCAGCTCATCCCCTGTTGTCCCTTCCCCTCCTGCCCTCAGTCTTTCCCAGCATCAGGGTCTTTTCAAATCATCAGCTCCTCTATTCAGGCTGCCAAAGTATTGGAGTTTCAGCTTCAACATCAGTCCTTCCAATGAACATTCAGGACTGATTTCCTTTACGATGGATTGGTTGGATCTCCTTGCAGTCCAACAGACTCACAAGAGTCTTCTTCAACACCACAGTTAAAAAGCATCAAATTTTGGTGCTCAGCTGTTTTTATATATCCAACTCTTACATCCATATATGACTACTGGAAAGACCATAGTCTTGACTAGATGGACCTTTGTTGGCAAAGTAATATCTCTTCTTTTTAATATACTGTCTAGGTTGGACATAACTTTTCTTCCAAGGAGTAAGCAACTTTTTATTTCATGGCAGCAGTAACCATCTGCAGTGATTTTGGAGCCCAAATAAATAAAGTCTACCTCTGTTTCCACTGTTTCTCCATCTATTTGCCAAGAAGTGATGGGGCCAGATGACATGATCTTTATTTTTTGAAAGTGGAGCTTTAAGCCAACTTTTTCACTTTCCTCTTTCACTTTCATCTAGAGGCTCTTTAGTTCTTCTTCACTTTCTGCCATAAGGGTGGTATCATCTGCATATCTGAGGTTATTGATATTTCTCCTGGTAATTGTGATTTCAGCTTGTGCTTCATCCAGCCCACTGTTTCTTGTGATGTACGCTGCATAGGAGTTAAATAAGCAGGGTGACAATATAAAGCCTTGATGTATTACTTTTCCTATTTGGAAACAGTCTTTTGTTCCATGTCCAGTCCTAACTGTTGTTTGCTGACCTGCATATAGATTTCTCAAGAGGCAGGTCAGGTGGTCTGGTATTCTCATCTCTTTCAGAATTTTCCAGTTTATGGTGCTCCACACAGTCAAAGGCTTTAGCATAGTCAATAAAACAGAAATAGATGTTTTTCTGGAACTCTCTTGGTTTTTCCATGATCCAGTGGATGTTGGCAACTTGATCTCTGGGTCCTCTGCCTTCTCTAAAACCAGCTTGAACATCTGGAAGTTCATGGTTCATGTGTTGCTGAAGCCTGGCTTGGAGAATGTTGAGCATTACTTTACTAGTATGTGAGATGAGTGCTATTTTGCCATAGTTAGAGCATTCCTTGACATTGCCTTTCTTCGGAATTGGAATGAAAACTGACCTTTTCCAGTCCTGTGGCCACTGCTGAGTTGTCCAGATTTGCTGACATATTGAGTGCAGCACTTTCACAGCATCATCCTTCAGGATTTGAATAAACTCAACTGGAATTCCATCACCTCCATTAGCTTTGCTCATAGTGATGCTTCCTAAGGCCCACTTGACTTCACATTCAAGGATGTCTGGCTCTAGGTGAATGATCACAGCATCGTGATTATCTGGATCATGAAGATCTTTTTCATACAGTTCTGTGTATTCTTGCCACCTCTTCTTAATATCTTCTGCTTCTGTTAAGTCCATACCATGTCTGTCCTTAACTGAGCCCATCTTTGCATGAAATGTTCCCTTGGTATCTCTAATTTTCTTGAAGAGATCTCTAGCCTTTCCCATTCTGTTGTTTTCCTCTATTTCTTTGCACTGATCACTGAGGAAGACTTTCTTATCCCTCCTTGCTGTTCTTTGGAACTCTTCATCCAGATGGATTATCTTTCCTTTTCTCTTTTGCTTTTTGCTTCTCTTCTTTTCACAGCTATTTGTAAGGCCTCCTCAGACAGCCATTTTGCTTTTTAGCATTTCTTTTTCTTGGGGATGGTCTCGCTCCCTGTCTCCTGTGCAGTGTCACAAACCTTCATCCATAGTTCATCAGGCACTATCTATCAGATCTAGTCCTTTAAATCTATTTGTCACTTCCACTATATAATCATTAGGGATTTGATTTAGGTCATACCTGAAGGGTCCAGTGGCTTTCCCTACTTTCTTCAATTTAAGTATGAACTCTTGCCTAGAGAATCCCATGGACGGAGGAGTCTGGTAGGCTGCAGTCCATGGGGTCACTACGAGTCAGATGCGACTGAGGGACTTCACTTTCACTTTTCACTTTCATGCACTGGAGAAGGAAATGGCAACCCATTCCAGTGTTCTTGCCTGGAGAATCCCAGAGATGGCAGAGCCTGGTGGGCTGCTGTCTAGGGGGTCACACAGAGTCAGACACGACTGAAGTGACTTAGCTTAGCTTGGCAATAAGGAGTTCATGATCTGAGCCACAGTCAGCTCGTGGTTTTGTTTTTGCTAACTGTATAGAGCTTCTCCATCTTTGGTTGAAAGGAATATAATCAATCTGATTTCAGTGTTGACAATCTGGTTATGCCTATATGTAGAGTCTTCTCTTGTGTTGTTGGAAGAGGGTGTTTGCTATGACCAGTCCATTCTCTTGGCAGAACTCTATTAGCCTTTGCTCTGCTTCATGATGTACTCCAAGGCCAAATTTGCCTGTTACTCCAGGTGTTTCTTGACTTCCTACTTTTGCATTCCAGTCCCCTATAATGAAAAAGACATCTTTTTTGGATGTTAATAATAGAAGGCCTTGTAGACACCTTCATAGAGCCATTCAACTTCAGCTTCTTCAGCCTTACTGTTCGGGGTATAGACTTGGATTACCGGGATATTGAATGGTTTGCCTTGGAAACGGACAGACATCATTCTGTCGTTTTTGAGACTGCATCCAAGTACTGCACTTTGGACTCTTTTGACTCTGATGGTTACTCCATTTCTTCTAAGTGATTCTTGCCCACAGTAGTAGATATAATGGTCATCTCATTTAAATTTATTCATTCCAGTCCATTTTAGTTCGCTGATTCCTAAAATGTCGACGTTCACTCTTGCTATCTCCTGTTTGATCACTTACATTTTGCCTTGGTTCAGAGACCTAATATTCCCGGTTCCTATGCAGTATTGCTCTTTATAGCATCAGACCTTCCTTCCATCACCAGTCACACCCACAACTGAGTGTTGTTTTTGCTTTGGCTCTGTCTCTTCATTCTTTTTGGAGTTATTTCTTCACTGATCTCCAGTAGCATATTGAGCACCTCCTGACCTAGGGAGTTCATCTTTCAGTGTCCTATCTTTTTTCCTTTTCACACTGTTCATGGGGTCCTCAAGGCAGAAATCCTGAAGTGGTTTGCCATTCCCTTCTCCAGTGGACCATGTTTTGTCAGAATTCTCCACCATGTCCTGTCTGTCTTGGGTGGCCCTACATGGCATGGCTCATAGTTTCATTGAGTTGGACAAGGCTGTGGTCCATGTGATTAGTTTGGTTAGTTTTCTGTGACTGTGGATTTCAGTCTCTCTTCCATCTGATAGAGAAGGATAAAAGGATTATGAACATTGCCTGATGGGCTCAACTGAATGAGGGGGGAAATGGGTCTTCTTCTGGTAGGTGGGTTCATGCTCAGTAAACTATTAATCCAATTTTCTGTTGATGGGTGGACCTGTGTTCCCTCCCTGTTATTTACCTGGGCCCAAACTATGGCGGAGGTAATTAAGATAATGGTTACCTCCCTCAAGAGATTCCATGCATGGACTGCTGCGTTCCATGCCTCTGACCCTGCAGCAGGCCACCACGGACCCACGTCTTCACTGGAGACTCCCAGACACCCACAGACAAGTCTGGGACAGTGTCCTGTATGGTCACTGTTCCTTTCTCCTGGATCCTGGTGCACAAGGCTCTGTTGTGCACTCTTGGAGGGGACAACAGGGTATGCATACATGTGCATTAATTTGTACTTTAGGGTTTCCAATTAAAGGAAATAAACTGTAATGATGGGATAAATCGATTATAGAAAATGAGAAAAATATCAGTGGCATTCTAACAATGTAATCCATCTTAGATATCTTTCTCTAGATCTCAGGAACTGTGGTACTAAAAACTACTAAAACGTAAGAGGTATCTCTCACCATAGTGAGATTTGTCCTTACTCAGCTAAGAACAAACATGTTAGGCAAAGAATCCCTGAACCACCCTGACTGCTTCTATGTGGAAATACTTTCTTCATTTGAACACTTACAATCTTCTTTAACCTAATCTTTCCTGTCAACCTTTGAACATATAACACTACCAATTTGTTACTCACTGACTATATGTGTAGTAACTAATACCTGGCATTTAAACAAAGATATTTGCATTTTCATCTTTTTATCTTGAACATCTCTTTAATGGGGTAAAATGAAGAACTATATTTATTGCTGTAGAAACATGTTCAAATACCAGGAAATGAGTAGGGAGAGATTGTCTGTGGGAAGCATCTCATTTTTTTTTTTCTTAAAAAAAATCCTCCAAATTACATAGCATAATTAAGATTACGAGTTCTTTGGCTTTTTTTATGTGGTTTACTGTTTTGTGTATAGGAGAATAGAGGGGAAGACAATGAAAATGAAAATTGATTTTAATCTCCCCTTACTTCTCTAAAGAGAAAAAAAACTAGCTAAGCCTGTTTTGGAATGCAGAGGCTCTTTCTCAATAAAGACTAAGAAAAACTACAGCCTTAACACTGATCTTCAGTGTAACCATTTTCCATGTGAAATAGGCGTGGGGAAGACAAACAACAGACTGGCTCTGTGGTGCTAGAATTCACAGTTTCGTGAAGGAAGTATACAGAAGTGGTAGGTCTTTCCACAGAAGTGTACACTCAAAAATGCAATTAGAAGACAAAAGAAAGGTGCTTAGTGCCACCTTGGGAGGTGTTTCTGAAAAGGAAAGGTTTTCTAGAGGAGAAGATGGTTGAGTTGAACCTTGATGGAAAGAGAGGACTGGAGCTGCTGGAAAGCATGCATTGCAACATGTACAAAGTCCAAATGGAAGTGAGAAAACATCTAAAACTATTTACAGACAGACTCTGCCTTTTTCTTCTTTGCCTTGTGTTGCCTACTGTTAAATACATAGAAATCTTCCTTTAGAAGAATGTGGTCCCACATCGTATGGTTTTAATTCATTAGAATAAAATTCAGGCCAGGATGGGGATAGTGTGTGCATGGCGGTCTCTGTTCACGTAAAGATGCCTTCTGCTTTAAGAGTATGTGCTTTTAAAAGGACTTGGAAATAGTCCAGTCTTTTTTGCTGACTCTGTTGTCTGCATAGCGAATTAGGAAAGACAGTGTTGGTGCTGCTAGATTTTATCTTAATCTTCACATGGATTCTTTTATTACTTAATGTTCTTTAGGAATGGGCCAGAAAGGGATACCAGAGTGTGTTTTTCCTCTCTTTTCTTTTATTGGACTGCTCATATATACAATACACTTACAAACAGCAGGTTTCAATCTATCTCTTTGAAAGAGTGACTGTGCTTTTAAATTAGATGCTCTGCTTGTAAGAGGGACCTAGTATTTATATGTGTGTGTGTGTGTGTGTGTGTGTTTGTGTGTGTGTAATCTCCAAGCTCCTGCAGGTGGAATGCTGCAGGAGAGTTCTATAGGACTAAAGGTTAGGTTTTAAATATTAGTCAAATAAGAAGTTGTATTTTAGGGATTTTTCAAAAAAAAAAAACTGTGCAGTTGCAAATATCGGTCAATAAATTGTTGCCAGAAACGGAACCACCAAATTTAATTTCATATATATTTCTGATGATTTCACAAGCAACTTAATGATGTAGAGTAATAATAATATGCTAACATTTTCCAAAAATGACAGGTAAATGTTTGCACCTGGTTGTCTTTTTTTCCCCCAAAGGATCATATGTTCTTACAAAATGTTTCCTGATTTGAAAATGCCTGCACATATCTAAAGGATAGATTGTGGTCCTTTAGTAACAGGATGAGTTCTTTAGGATTTGCTTCATATAATCTCATCTTTTCCCTTTTGTACTCTCCATACTTAACACTCACATGCTAATATTAGCACTAATGCCTTAGGCCTAAATAGCAATAATTACTGGATGACATACTGGCTTCTATTTAAGTTGACAACTCAATAACTTGACATATGCATTACATCTCTATTACACTGGAATCTAAATGGCACTTTATAAAGCATTCCTTTTATATTTAGTTCACTGACTGATCAGACTGGAGCTTATGCTCATCATGTGTCTGTTAAATACTAGTGGATGTGTCATTATTTCTAAGACCTTGCCAGTGGTAGATAATGGAATCATGGAAAGCTGTGTTTACAGAGAAATGCTGGGATTTTGATAATATGTGTTTCTTGAACAAGAAAAAGTCAAAGACATTTTTACAATTTTTTTTAACATTTGTAGAAAATGCCATACCTAAGAAATTCAGTCTGGAATATAAGACATATAATTTTTTTCCTCTCACAGTTGTTCAACAAATAAACCTACTTTAGAAAATTATTTTTATGTTTTAGAAAGTATTGTTTTAGCAACATTTCAATTATCAATATGAAGATCATAATAATTATAAAATATGTATATCTGTTTTTGTTACCTAAACCTCACACAGCTTGGAATATTTCAATCTATTCTACAATATAAGCAAAGTTTAACATATGAACATTCTGTCTCTGCTTCACTCTTCTCCTGCCTTTAATCCTCTCTTCACGTTAACCCTTCTCTTTTCTCCTTTTTTGCTTCCAAAAGACATTAGGCTGGGGTAGTAATGATGGCAGGCACAGTGTTTATGTGGAATGAGTTCACTAGTGCGGGCAGATGTGGTCAGGAAAGCCCATGCAGAGACTGTGTGTCAGAGTGAAGTAGTAAGGGCAGCCTTCAAGTTTTGGGAGATTAGTCACACATAGGGAATTTATCAAAAAACTAAATATATTGAGGATATTGGAAACTAAGTTTCTCAATAGAGAATGAAGGCACATATATTAGAAGATTTTTGACATTGGAACACCACATTAATAATGATCTTATCAACTTCTAAATACCAGCTCTCCACTAAAATCACCATTGACTACTAGAGGAACAGGTGATTTTAGTACTGCCAGAAATATCTTGTTGGGACAGTAAGGAACAACTCAAAGAAAAATGGGAGTATAATAAAAGAATTCATAAGTCAGTTTTAAGGGGTTCATATTGGCCAAAGAAAGGTCAATCTAACCATTCATTTCTATAATGATACTAACAGACAATAAAAAAGAAATCAGTGAATACACACTGATATAAATAAGCAAATCTATAAATAAATGGGAACTAGTACAAGTAGAAGTAATGAAAAACTATGATTTGAGACTATCTTAGCCACAGTTTATTCAAAAAAGAAACATCAATGACTGCTAAAAATTGATGACAGTGGTATGAGGAAATGGATATTTATATAGTTTGAAATTACTTCTACACAAAATTCTTAATTAGAAAGCAAAAAGAGTGGAGGAAACTAATACCATCTTAATTATGTGAACAAAGTTAACACAACAGAGATTAAGACAAAAACAATCATGTACTACATGATAAGATGCATAAAAACGAAAGCATAGTATTGTTTGCTTGATGCATCTCTAAAAAAATGTGTAATCTGACTCTCTTCATGAGAAAACATCAGCCCAACCTAAATTAAGAATATTTTACAAAATGATAGCCTGAAATCTTGAAAAACATGAAGGTTATGAAATCAAAATACCATTGAGGAAGGTTCCTGGATGAAGCAGATTAGAAAGATAAGACAGCTGGGTCTATGTATGATCCTGGATTGAATGCTTTCAATATAAAGGACACAACTGAAACTTTAAAGGTTCTGTGAGTAAATGGTATGCAGTTATTTGCATTCTCCCTGCTACTTTTCAGGAAGTATGAATTTGTTTGAAAATAAAATCAATATTTTGAATATGAAAAAAATATTTTTATACTTCTTTCTAAATGCTTTTTAAAAATTATCTTTATAGAAGTAGAATTGATCTTCAAAAAAGTTGCACATATTTATTGTATTCCATTTGGTGAATGTGGATATATTACATATACCCATGAAACTACTATCACAATCAAGGTAGTAAATATATCACCACTTCCAAAAGTTTACTCTTGCCCCAATTTTGTGTGTATGTGTGTGTAAAAAGAATACTTAATATGAAATATATCCACTTAATAAATATTTAAATGAATATTATTGTTAAGTATAAATGAATTTTTAAGAGTTATTTTAACCTGCTTCATTTGGATGACATGCAATTTAAGTTTTGCCTAATTTCCAGCAATATACTCACATTGAAAGTCCCCATGACATACTAACAGAGATATGAAATCAGCAACTATGGGCGGAGTGCTTTTGAACTTCCCTTTATTTCCTTTGACCTGGACACCTGCATCCTGGATGGTATCTTTCTAAGTTCGTCATGACAGTGCAATAGGAAATGGCCATCTTATCAAACTTCCTGGAAATCCTTCTTTCCCAAAGAAAACAAGGACAAAACTCACATAAGCAAATGTTCCCTTCACAGTGCTTCTCTCAGCGTTCTCCAATATTGAATTTGTTAACAGATACCCTGAAGGGATGGTAGTTTTGTGGGGAAAGACGACACTATATCCATATTTATTAACAGCCCTTCAAACAGAATAGCAATTTCCCCTGAGATTGTGCCCTTACAAACAACATAATATAGTGTCCAACGCTTCACATAAGACATGTCATTAACTGCAGAACTATCTATCATGTGGTCTGTCTCATGTTTCTTTCTGTCTTTTTTTGCTGATGCCAAATGATCACAAAATTTCCCAGAAGCAAATGAACACCACAAAAAATGAGTACAGAAGACAGTCATGTACTTCTCAGAAAGGAAGAAGGAAGCAGGATGAGTTCAAGGAGAAAAACAGGACTTAAGGGCACAGAGGGGCAAAATGATGCAGAGAGACTCATGGGCCTTTGGAAGTGTCTATGAGTCAATTTTGTAGCTCAGTCAGTAAAGAATCTACGTCCAATTCAGGAGACCCAGGTTCGATACCTGGGTTGGGAAGAACACTGGTGAAGGAAATAACAAAGCAGTCCAGTATTCTTGCCTGGAGAATCCCATGGACAGAGGTATCTGGCAGGCTACAGTCCTCAGGGTCTCAAGAGTCAGACACAACTTAGTGACTAAACCACCACCAGCATGAAACAATCACCAAAGCAGGTCAGATACTACAGTCGTCTGTTCTGATAGTCTTTACTGACCAGTGAAGCAGCCAAAGAATATTTTGAAAATTACCAAAATGTATATAAATAACAGATGCCAAAAGATCATCCATTCCCCCAAAAATTTCTATGGGAATATTGTTTCATTATTTTAGTTGTGTGTGTATGTGTGTGTGTGTGTGCGTGTGTGCACACACAGGTGCTCAGTCATATCTGACTCTTTGCGACTCCATTGTCTGTAGCCTGCCAGGCTCCTCTGTCCATGGAATTCTACAGGCGATAATACTGGAATGGTTGCTATTTCCTTCTCCAGGGGATCATCTTGACTCAGGGGTTGAACCTGTATTTCTTGCATCTCCTGCATTGGCATATGGATTATTTACCACTGTGCCATCCGGTAAGTCCAATTCATATTAATTCCACATATCTGTATTTGACTGCCTACTATTCCCAAAACACTTTTAGAAATAATGAAGAGTATACAAAGATAAATATGGTATAGTCTCATATCAGAAAGCCGAGTCTGTGAGATGGCATTACTCTACTACAAGACAAAAGATGATACATTCCTTTGGGTTTTGGTTGTTGCTGTTTGGAATCAAATGTTTCCTAGAAAATAAAATGGAAAAGACTTGATCAAATCTGTACATGTTTGCAAAAAAAAAAAAGAACCAGAGATGGTTACAGATGAGTTTGCATGGGGACTACACAGGATCTCCATGGCAGGGTCAAAAATGTTTCTTTGTGTGGTAGACAGGGAAGGATTATAAAGGTCAGGATTCAGAATCAGAAGGTCCCAAGAAGTCTGAAAGCACCTGTGGAGTTATGGTTTGTAAGGAGAATGGGAAGGGGAGAGAAACAGTACATGGAAGAGAAAGTGGGCAGGATGCAGGGGAAAAACAAATCTGGGCTTCTTCAGTGTTTGCCCAAGGCCAGTCTTGTTATCTCAATTGCTACATCCACACTTAAAGAGTTAATAATGCAGGAACTATAGGCTTCTTTCAACCGTCACACTCCTTGCTCACAT
Source organism: Redunca redunca (assembly GCA_006410935.1). Taxonomy (NCBI): domain Eukaryota; kingdom Metazoa; phylum Chordata; class Mammalia; order Artiodactyla; family Bovidae; genus Redunca; species Redunca redunca. Next base: position 168,924 of record SJYQ01002406.1, read on the forward strand.
GCAGTCTCCACACCATCAGTGCCTTAACAAGGCTCTGCTGTTCATGCCAGGATTTTTCTTTTTTATATTTTTATTATTGTTTTTATTACTTGGATTTATAAGTGTCACTTGCTGTATACTAAACAGTGTAAGTTGGTATTTGGATTTCATGTGTTTTTAGAGAGCACTTGCTCAGTACAAAAGAAAGGGGGAAGAAAAGCTGTTATATGTTTTCTGTCAAAAGCCTCCCTACTCAAAGTTTAGATTCACCTGGAAGGAGATCTGATGACAAAAAAAATACATGGAATTTCCAATATTATAATTCACACAGTCTGTGTTAAAATAAAAAATAACCTAGAGCAGGAAATATATTATACTTGATATTTGCAGTGATTGTTTTGTGGTTTACTCTGGGCATTTGGTTTATTAACTATAACTCTTAAACACAGAGATCATTTGATCATTTCTTTTCCTCTGTTTTTATCTGTTAAACACAGAGATTATTTGATCATTTTTTTCCCTCTGTTGTCATCTGTTCTTTTCTTATATAACTATTGCTATTTGGATGTTCTCTTTTGAATGCTCCTCTTATTCTCTTTTCTTCTCTGAATATCCCTTTTAAATAGCAAACTATATTTCATTCATAGTCCTGTATATCTGTTGGGAAAGGTAATTTTGAGCACTCAGTCTTTTGACCTCCATTTGGCCACGTAAAAATGGACTTTGGGCCTGGAACCCTTCCTTACCAAGTGATATTAATAAAAGATCTTCCCAGTCTAGCTGTTTACTGCATGTGTGAATATCATTCCCTGTTTCAGATTTTAGGTATTACCCCTCTTTTTCTGGTTAAGAACATGAATCAGAGGCCCTCAGGAAGACTTTCTGAGGCCCTCCCAGCTTTCTGTGTTTCAGACTTACAGAGGAGAGAATGAAGTCCTTCTGCTACAGCACGAAGATTGCATACAGCTCTACAACCACATGGGCGGCAGAGTAGATCTGAGGTCCACGGGGCACTGACACCGTGCAAAAAGCTGGAGCCTGTGCCCTTTCCGGGTACCACTCAAGCCTCGTGTGCATGCGATCTGTTCTCAGTGACCTCAAATCATGCTCTAGTCTCTCCTCTTTACGGCACTTAACTCCCTTTTTAAACTGGAAGGCACACTTTGGACACTCAGTAAGAGCTTACAAAGTCTTTCTAAGGATACCAATGATTTACTTTTTGAAGTTTGCTTTTCCCTATATACTTTTTTTCCCTCTGTTAGGTTATTCACTAAATTCCATATTGAAGAATTTTCTCGGATATCTGTTCATCATTAGTTTTCTACTTATATTCAAGAGTAGGGGATTAAAATGCTGTTTGGAAGTTCTGAGCATGTGGGTGTGGGTGGTCAACTGTGGGTTTCATCGAAAAATGATCTGACTGGGCCATTTTCATTGGAAAATCCCTCTGTCAGGATCTTAATGTTTTGTCCTTTGGTGTGGTTAGATTCTGCAGACTCTTCAGTCTTCTGCCTGGAACCAGTGTTTTGAGAGCTAAGAGAAAGAAGATGGCTGGGCAGAGGGGATGTCTCAGCCCTTCCTGTAAATATACATACTTGTAGTTAATGCTTCACACTCAACTGTACAGAGTATGCAACAGTTCACAGACCTACTGCTTTATTCTCTCCAGAAAACAAGCCTCCAGTCTCCTGTCTGCATGGGACTATAAATTGGCTACTTATAGTAGGGTAAAAAATTGGAACAATTACATGCTTTATAAACAGGCTTTTAACCAATCTTTCTTCTGTTAACAGACTTTTCTCTCTAGTCAACTGACAAGTGACCTAGGGACACCAATTCCTGAAGTCTGGGGGATGTGCAGTACAGACTGGGTTTGGCCTCATCTTTCTCACTGCTGCTTTAAGTTTCAAATTTTTTGAATCTGTTATGTCAGATTCTCAATTTTTTCTCTCTTATTCATTCTATTCGTGTGAATCTAGATCTTTATTGTCATGTTAGTCTGCTTTTGTGAGGGAGTGATATTAACATGTGTTCAATTCACTACTATCTGAAATTTTACAGCTATCCATTTTGTGATCAACATTTCAGAGTCAAATTAAATATTCTACAGTATTTTTAACTGAGTGTCAAAATCATAATAACATTGATCATACCTTTATTAACTTTTGAAAGAATTTTTTGGTCCATCTTTGATTGGAGGTTACTAGCAGATGTATCCACCCTCTGAATGTACCATCAACACATTCATGACACAATGAACTGTGTAGAGAGAGTGGCATAAAATAGGGCAGAAGCATGAATCTATTTGAAAATAGAGCAGCAATGCCAGTGGGCTTTACATTAACTTGGATTCAGTCAACAAAACATTGCTACCTTTAACATCTGGAGAACAGAGGATATAACATAGGAATTAGGGCTCAAAAAAATGTTAGAAGAATTGGAGAGCAAAGTTTAAGGAACAGCAGCTGGAACATCAGTGAAGAAGCTACTGAAGATCTGAGCTTGAGGCACAAAACTGGGTAGCTCGTAAAAGGAAGTATAAAGAATAACTACTGCAATTCTCAAGAAAAACTGTAAAGCACCCATGGACCCTCTCGTGTCATAGTGAGGTGGGTGATTCTCAAATATAGCCTGAGAACCTTCTGTGAATATGCTGTCACATCCAAAGTACAGATGTCCGCTATATTTCTTCTATTCTGCCTTTCAAATTGCACTGTATTCCTTTCACTGGCCGACCAGAGAACCACAGACAGAAGAGATTCTCGTCTGAGTGCAAAGGGAAACTTGTAAGGGCTGTTAGTAAACTGAATTAGCAACAGATAATCCACCTACAACATAAAAAAAATATTGCATCTATTTAGTCAAGTCCTGTGGCTATGGACTAATTTGCAATGGTACTGACAGGAATGCAAAATGACTGAGAAAAGCTGAGTGAAGGTGAAGACATAAACTAAAATATTTCTCTCTTGCATCAGGCTCCATGTAACAAATAAAGTATACCTACTTTTAAATGTCAGTTTTGAGAGTGTAGCAAAAAAAAAAAAAAAACCCAACTACTACCAATAATTTGAAGAGAAGTGCAAAAAAAAGTCAAACTACTAAGAAAAGAGAATAAGAAAAAAAAAAGAAAATCAGCCATTTTACCTTCAGATCCTGGCCTAATACTTAGCACTAACCCATGTACTTCTCCCATTGACCAAAAACAATCTCACAGAATACCAGCCTCAGAAAAGATTACTTTGACTCCATGACAAAGTGAAACAAAACAAGGCCAGGCCACTTACTGTGCCAAAGTCCAGGCTAAAACAAGTCACCACAAAATAACAGACATTCTCCTTGCCTCTTTTGGCTAAAATGAGTAACTTTCCACTCTTTATCAATCATAGGTTTATCCTCATCGTAGCCTCTTCTTCCTACAAATAAGATGTACTGAAATACCAATCATAATATTGTCCCACTTTCTCTGAGCATCCAGTTTACAGCACCAGGCTGACCACTGTGGCCTCCTTAAGCTTTCCCCTAAATCACCCACAAAAGCCCTCCAGCTTCTGTAACAGATTCTTCCTAATACTCTCTTATTATGACACTACATGGTTACCCATTGTGACAGATAACGTTAACTTGTTAACTTGGCTTGGTGTCCAGTTGTTTGGCCAAGTACCATCTACAGATATTACTGTGAAGGTATTGAAAATATTTTGACATTTAACAGGTAGACTTTGAGTAAGCAGATTACCTTCTATAATGTGTGTGGGCCTTGTTCCAAGATGTCCCCTCTGCTGTATTAAACTCAATGTATTTAGTTATAAAGATGTATTCCTGGTAGTCTTTCTCTGAAGGGTGTTGACCTTATGCTGTCCTGCATGATTTCTCTCACAGAGCCAAAAGAAAAAAGGGAAGTGTCTCTATATAAGGAAATAAACTGGAAAATCAGGGTGTTTTCTTTTTCTCTTAGTTTTTTTTTTTTTTTTAATTTTCTTTTTCATAAAAGGAGCTGGCTATTCGAACACTATACCCAATCTGTATGTTTTACACAATCAGTGAAGACTTTTGAATACATTTCAAATATTAAATCTATTTAAATACATCATTTTAAAGAAGGTCGTGGCAAATGTTGGTTAGTTTCACTTAATAAAATGATTTCTTTTACTTAATAGAATGCACACTAGTTCTCTGCATCTTTTCAACGCTAATGAAAATATTGCTAAATGGATAAACAATGATGCTAAAGTACCTTCCACAGAATTACAGATTTCTCTACAAAGAAGAGATGTTTCTTTTCTCTGAAAAGAAAAATCTGTGCTTCTTTCTCTCAAAATATCAGCAACGGTACAGAAATAGCACAGCTTACCAAATTCCGTTTAATATACTTCCTATAACCAGAACATCATTTGTTTTCCTTTACCAGAATTTGGTCAGTTTGTAAGTTTCCACTCTTTTACAACACATTAAAAAAAAAAAATCTTGAGTGTTAAAGTTTGTGACGAAAATCAATCCTAATGGGAAATTGGTGAGTTCATTTACAACCAGGAAACCATTAAGGAAATTCTGTTTCAAGAAATCCTAATTGGTCATATGTTAGTGACCAGTCCAGTGATTAAATCATCCTTTAGGTAACTATTAGGGGAAAAAAAACCAAAAAACATACTTTTATATATTCACGCCCCAGAGCCACTACACCCCAGGCTTGATCTTATCAGCCCTTTCAAACAGATCAAGGACAGATATGATCTATATTTGGATGGAAACATTCCAAGAAAAACCCAGGTGCTACAGGAAGTGATATGGGTGATACAGTAGGTGGTGATCTTCCTCTGAGTCAGTTCTGGACCAATTACCCAGCATGGGGCAAGGGAGCAGCAGTGTTGTGTGATGACCTGTCACAAAATTTCTCTGTGGTGTACAGTTTCTCATAGGTGAATGAAACATTTTTTTAAATGCCAATTTATTTTGTCTCCCAGGCAAAATTTTATATAAATTATACCTTGTGCCTTTGCTTATTCTCTCCATAACTAAAACAAATTTTAAAACTTGTCAATTTAAAGAATTTTAGCTCTGGTACTACTGAGGATCTCAAAGGATTATTAGGGATCATTTGACCCAAGCCTACATTTTATAATTAAAAATAGATTATTTACATGAGTTGCAGAATTGGGATTTGGACCAAGTTCTCTGATACCTAATGTTACTAATCTTACTCTCAATGTTTCTCTCTTTTTTTACACTCTCTCCAGTGATCTTAACAATATGTTTTTAGTGCATAACAAATGTTTTATAGTCAACGAATAAAGAAAAACACATTGCTAAGTTCTTCAACGTTAAGAACTGCTAGATATTGATTTTTTGTGCCTTTTTTTAAAATGTAGTACATACATAGCAACTATATCCTAAGATTTTTTGTGAACTTCAGATTCTAATAGTNGTCACCAATGATTTCTAAACATTTATTGAATTCATAAAAAGAACTGTTTTCATGTACTTTGGTAGCCATATTTATGAATCATTAGTTTTATTCTTTTAAGGAAAACCTACAGCAAGTAAATTTTAACACTGAGATTTCTACTAAGGAATAATAAAGATGTCTAAGAAGAGATGACCAATCATGTGTTGGCTTTATATACAAAATTGTGACATTGTAATAAATATTAGGACAAGTTGGAAAATAATGCCAGTAATTAGTTGCTATTGGTTGGACAAAAAACCTGTCATTGTGTATACAATTGTCAGACAAGAGGACAAAGTGATGGAATTTCCTTTTATTAAAAAGCGAAGACTTGCTTTTATTTCAATATGATGGAAGTAAGTGAATGGTACACTGACTAGAGATAAAAGTATTTTTAATATATTCCAAACTTTGAGACAGTCCGACATACCCATATACCTTATCTACTAAAGCAAGCAATCAAATGGATCACTTGTAATAACTCTTTTATAAATTACCTAGTTTCTTTATAAATCACTCTTACCTCTTGATGTTTATGTCATTTCCTAGTTTGTTCCAATTCAAATCAAAGTTTCTGCATATTTACAAGTACCCAACTCAGCAACCTATAGCTCTGGGTCCTTGATTTCATCTCTAACCGATACTGTACTATTGCTATTTTTGAATCATACTAGGTTCAATGAGGGCTTCTCAGGTGGTGCTAAAAGTGGGTAAAGAACCCACTTGACAATGCAGGTAGATGTACGAGACACAAGTTTGATCCCTGGGTTGGGAAGATCCCCTGGAGGAGGGCATGGCAACCCACTCCAGTATTCTTGCCTGGAGAATCCCATGGACAGAGGAGCCTGGCAGCCTTCAGTCAAGAGGGTCACAGAAAATCGGACACAGGCACATGTTCAGTGATCTCTGGTTTGATTTTAGGCTCCCAGAAAATATCAGTTACTATAGTCTGGCCTTGCCAACCTCAATCCCTCAGCCAAGTCAACCAGTTAGTACACAGCCCACCTCAAAATGTGCCTGAACTTGGCTTTGTGTATTTGGCCTCTTGATAACCACTCTGCAAAACTGGTCTAATTTCTACAAGGCAAACAGCAATATGGCAGAAAAGTAGATGTATGGGATTTTTAAAAGTACTTTAAAATAAGTGACTTAGTTAATGATAACTACTAGATAATAAGAAAAAGAATCCAGAGATTTGGATTTGGGATCGATACCTATGTTAGGTACCATCTTACCTTGAAACAGTATTTCACACTACGCCAGAAACACCTTAAGTTAGGTGGCTAAATTCTACTTAATAAGTCTTCTTTTGAGGGTAGTTTTCTTGAGATATTATTATTGGATTTTAATCAAAATAACTTGAACATTTCCTTACCATTGTGGCGTGTCCATAAGAATTTCATATTAGAAAATAATTAGAAGCAATTTATACTTAATATATTCATTTAAGATCTGGATTAAGCAATGTATGAGGAATGCTAGAAAAACTATATTGAAAAGACAAGTTGGTAATACTGAAACCTGTAAGGAAGGTAGGTGTTTGCAAAAGTAATGAGAGACAGTAAAAGGGAACAAGTGTGAGCCTTAAAAAGGCACAATTCTGAGGCTCTCAATTGTCTTATCTTACAAATAGTGAGAGGTAGGATTGCATGGTAGTTATATTCATGATCTCTAGACTTGGGACAGTAAGTTCTCATATGTTAGCTCTCTTAAATGTTAATGGGAAAGTAGTACTGAAGTCACGAAGATCTTATGAGAATAAAAAATAAATAAGAATAAGTACTCAGTAAGCATTAATAACCATGACTATGATTACTGCAGTAGCATCAGTCAGTAGTTAGCATCCATTACAATAACATTATGTTAAACAGCATATTTTGACACTGATGATCCTGCCATACGTTTTGTGACCATATTTCTATAAGGATTCAAACCAGAACAAGTTAATCAGTACCACTGGAGGCAGAGATTTAGAAAATGAATCTATGGACACAGTGGGGGAAGGAAAGAGTGGGGCAAACTGAGAGAGCCTCCTCATGCTATATTAACAGGTAGCTGGGGAGACGTTGCTGTATAGCACAAGAAGTCCAGCCTTTGCGCTCTGTGATGTCCTGGAGGCGTGGAATGGGGTGCATGGGAGGCTCACAAAGGAGGTGAGATGTATACTTATGGCTGATTTGCATTGTCAAACAGCTGAAACCAACATAACATTATAAAGCAATTTTCCTCCAATTAAAAAAAAAACCAGAACAAGTAATAGATTCTCATTATAAAAAGAAATATGCCTTATAGTCCATAGATCTAAGCACACTAATTTCATTACTCATGAATTTCATGAACTTATGACACAAAACTAGCATTAACATTTCAAAATGCCCCAATTATTATTACTAGTAAGAATTAAGTATACTTAATTATAATGAAAAACAAAGGTGTATTTATAGTTTCTCTAACTACTCCTACTTTCACAANAATTATTATAAAGGGATCAAATTTTAAATATTTTATAATTACTATATATTCTATGACAATGGAGAAAGAAATAATACAAAAATTTAGGTGATTAGGTTGTCAGTGAATATTTAGTCCTGATTACATATAAGTAGAATCTTTTGCCATGACCCACTGGAATTTGGAATACGTTTTTATAACTGCATCTTTACCAAATCATGAATAAATATTACAAAGACATTTGCTCTCTTGATGAACAGTTATAACTCCCATATAAAGGAATGGAAAATGAATCTGAAAATCCTTCCTCTTTACCAGATCTCAGTGCCAAAGAACTAGATGTGTTCTGGTGATAAAGTTTCACATGAAGGAAAAAGTAAGTCTCATATCTGGAAATTGATTACAAAAAAAGTATTGTTGCTTTATATTTTTATAAATATACAAATGTTCAGTTCAGTTCAGTTCGGTCGCTCAGTCGTGTCCAACTCTTTGCAACCCCATGAACTGCAGCACGCCAGGCCTCCCTGTCCATCACCAACTCCCAGAGTTCACTCAGATTCATGTCCATCGAGTCAGCGATGCCATCCAGCCATCTCATCCTCTGATNGGATTTGATTTAGGTCATACCTGAATGGTCTAGTGGTTTTCCCTACTTTCTTCAATTTAAGCCTGAATTTGGCAATAAGGAGTTCATGATCTGAGCCACAGTCAGCTCCCGATCTTGTTTTTGCTGACTGTATATTCTCCGTCTTTGGCTGCAAATAATATAATCAGTCTGATTTCAGTGTTAACCATCTGTGATGTCCATGTGTAGAGTCTTCTCTTGTGTTGTTGGAAGAGGGTGTTTGCTATGACCAGTGCATTTTCTTGGCAAAACTCTATTAGTCTTTGCTCTGCTTCATTCCTCTTTCTAAGGCCAAATTTGCCTGTTACTCCAGGTGTTTCTTGACTTCCTTCTTTTGCATTCCAGTCCCCTCTAATGAAAAGGACATCTTTTTTTGGGTGTTAGTTCTAAAAGGTCTTATAGGCAGTGAAGTAGGGAATCTCAATTGGGTCCTCAATGCTGATCTGCCATATTTCTATTTCATTAATCAATTCAGATTAAATATGACAAAAAAATTAAAAGTAAAAAAAAAAAAAAAAACTTTTCCAGCTTCACATTCTACCTCAGTCATTGTCTTGTTTCTTGTCTCCTTTTCACAGCCACCTTTTGTCTCTATTGTCTTGCCTTCCAGTCACTTGTTATCTTCAAAACCAAAATTTTCCCTAGCCCCATCACTCGAGTCAATGGATTTTTAACAAGATTGGTATTGCTATACCAGTTGAACTTCTAACAACATTCTGATTTTACCTGAACACACATCATTTGACATGTTTGATCATCTCCTAACTCTCTTACTTAAAATCTGTTATAGCACACTACTGATTTTCCTTTAGTTATTCAGGTTTCTTTTCACCTGTCATTCTTTTGAAGGTTGGTACATATCAGTGTGCTTCCTTGTACTATGTTCACTGAACAGTCTCATACATTATGACTGCAATTTTCACCTATATTCAAAACAATGTTAAAAGTCCAGTATGTCCCCAAATCCAAAATACTCTTAGATAGTCTATAAGTCAGCATCTCCAAATATGAACCCATTATCCTCAGTCAGGAAACTACCCTTCCTTTTATTTGATTATTCTGTGATTCTCTCCATCTATCCAATTGTTAAGCCAAGCTGTTCATCCTTTATGAATTAGTAAATACATGTGTATCTCCCACTAGTCTCTTCACTACTGAGCTCCACCTCCAATGCTAGGTACCTATTTCATGTATTCTTACATCAAGATTATTTCTAAATTCCTCAGTTTTTAATTTTTTTTCTTCACAGTATTTTGTACACAACAATAGGAATTATTTTTCACAAACTCAAATTTAATTTTACCATTCTTCTTCATTGGATACTCCATTGGTTTCCCATTATTCAAAACTTAAAATCCAAATTATTTAATAATAGGTGATACCCAACACTGGATGATCTGGCTCCCATGATCTCTCCAGCTCCATCTTCTTCACTATCCTGCAAACTGACCTCCTACTTTAAGTTTTATACATATTACATAACTATCCTTAATCCAGAGACTAGGTTTTTGTTCGCCTTTGCACATTGTTTCTTATCCTAGAATGTTTTTTCCATTCTCACTTCCCTCCTCTCCCAGTCACTCCTCATATGACTAGCTCCTACTCGTTTGAACCATTCTCTTTCTGGTTTCAGCTTACATATTCCTTTTGGAAAGCTTCTCTAATCAACCCTAAATCTACAAGTCTCTATTTAAAAGTCCTCTCATGTGTCCCCATAGCACCCTCTAACTCAGCTTCCCAAAACTGCAGCTCAACATAGAATATATAACAATCTTAATTCCTTGTCTTTATTCCTCACTAGAGCGTAAACTCTAAGAAAGTAGACATTTTCTGTTCCTTTCACTGCTGTATCTCCAGTGTGCTGCAAAGAGCCAAGGGCAAAGAAGCCCTCAATAAATGCTCATTTTATGAATGCATGAAACTGACAAAGCATATAACCATGCTTCACTAACTGTAAAATCAGTTCCTATCTACTATAATCTTGGTAGATAAAAGACTGAATAATTTATTCTATTTAAACATTATTTTATATCTATAAATTAAAAACGCAACATTGTGGAAGAAGAAATGGATTACAATAAAAAAAAGAAAAGCATGGTGACATCCCTTCATTTAACAAAAATATGATCTAAAAAGTGAAGTCACTTGAGAATCTAAGCATAAATTCAGTTACCAATCAGGAAGTGAAAGCACAATTTGTAAATAATTCTGCAGTGTTTGTAAACATCTTTCATTGCTGATTCTTTAAGTAATTTTATAGTTTAATTACGGCAAGTTTTTGGAAAATATTTGGATTCTCTGCTCTAACTTATTAGACCATGCATCTGTACTTAATAACTTCATCAGCTTAATTCTGAAAAGAGGGATTTTGGGCTACTGCAACAGTTGATATATTATCAAATATTGAATTTACAATTTGTTTTGCATGTCATTTAATATGTTCTCAAGTAACTCAATCCAAAATAAATAGTAAGCATGAAAATTTGAAAGATGTAAGATTTTTGTTACTAGAAATAAGACCCAGTGTCAGGAAGAGATTTTGCCATGAGGCATTACATCATTTATTATATGTTATTTATATTGTATTGAGTAGTATAAAAGAAAATGAACTTCATTCCACAGTTACCAGTAGAATCAAAGAGATTTTCAATGAAGATGAGCTTACAAAGAATGAAATACTGAAGATTCAAAGGAAGAATAATGTGATGATAGTATTTTACCAAAATAGATTATCAGAATTCATACCTTAACATGTTCTTAGTTATTGGCAGTGATTATTGAAATTTTCATCCAGAGAATTATACTATCATCATAATCTGAAATATTAATATTTGGAATGTCAATTACATCTTTTGTAAGACCTAAAATGATTAGAATTACATTCTAATAGAATCTGTGGCAAGGTCAGTCCAAGTGGTTTCTCTGTAGTTGAAATCAATTTAGATTGTTATGGTCAATTGTGCTACAGAAATTAAAAATGTGTTTAAAATTATAAGAAGGAAATGAAGTACTAGCTGAGGAGCAAAAATAATAGTATATTCTTACATTTTGTTCATTCATTCCACAGGTGCTCATTTAGCAACTACAAATCAAAGTATGTTTCTCAGAGTAGAACAGACTAAGACAAATAAAAAAGAGCACTTGACTTTAAGAAACTCAAAGCCTATTTGGAGCGGGAAGACATCAGGTAGGTAAGAAGACAAATTGATGTATATATACCTTCATTTTTTGTTTGTATAACTGATATATCTAAAATGTGAACAGCTTTGTGCAAAATTCCTCAAAAGTTGACAGTTTTAACTTATTTTTCTTCAAAGGGAAATAACTTCACATGATCCTATATGATTTAGTTCAATAAAAGCTATTAAAATATTTTTTTTAATTCAATCACCTCAATTTTAAATGTGGTACAATTAGAAAGCCAGAGCAGGATTATTAATTCTACGATAGCTCCTCTCAAATTTCCTCCTATAATATTTTGTCATCATTAAGGCTATGAAAAACAGTTTAGGAAATAAACCCTATTCAAACTGGTTGTATAGGCTTAAAATTAATTTGATCTGGTGTTTGAGGTTGTAAAACTTTTAGGGGATTCATTTGGTCTAGCTAAGAAAGCCTTCCCTTCATGTGATTCTCTTACATGTGGATTGGAAGAGAATCATTATTCTTAACTGTCTTCATGTCAAACTCTCAGTGTAAGTGGAAATGGTGATAGAATAGGGAGAACTATTTATCCAAACTCAGAAACATGGATTATTAATTTGAGAGAGTGACAAATAGTTGTTACTGTATGAAAAAATTTAATCTGAATAAAGTAAAAATTATAAAAGCCTGTGTCTGTAACACTTGAACTTATATAACTATTACTTAATTATTCTGTGATACCTTTAATTATTTCCCTAAGGCAGAGATCCACAATTTTGTTTCCTTTATTTTACAGGTGGAGGAACAGACCCAGAGTTTAAGTAATTTGATCAAGGTCATAATGAATATTTGTATTAAACTTATTAATTCAGGTGCAGAGTTTTTCTTAGAAAATCTGCATGTCTCAATTCAACCTTCACATTCAATTAATGAATGACCTTATAGATTGAAATCACCTCTTCTTTTCATTAATTGCGTTAAATATTCAGTGAGACTCTTCAATTTAACTCATGGCATTCAGAGTAGGAAAATTTCCCTTAACTTTCCCTCCAGCCTCTCTCTTCTCTTTATAGTGTCACATTACTAGAATAACCAGACACTTCTCTTTAATCATTTTTAAATGATATCTGTTAAATTTTCTTACTGATTTTTCCACTTTTTCTCTCTTTCTTCATTGCAATTTTTAAATTTCCAAAGACTCACTTTTGTTCTCTGGATAATCCACTACCATACTATTCTGTTCTTGCTTCATGTCTTTCTGAGGGTATTCCTTCTCTGCAATCTTTTTTTGTTTTCTACAATTTCTTTATTTCCCTTTTAGTTTATTATACTTTATCTCTTATTTTCACCTTCAGTTCAGTTCAGTCTCTCAGTTGTGTTGACTCTTTGGCCCCATAGACTGCAGCATGCCAGGGTTCCCTGTCCATCACCAACACCCAGAGCTTGCTCAAACTCATGTCCATCAAGTCAGTGATGCCATCCAACCATCTCATCCTCTGCTGTCCCTTCTCTTCCTGCCTTCAATCTTTCCCAGCATCAGGGTCTTTTCCAATGAGTCAGTTCTTTGCATCAGGTGGCCAAAGTATTGGAGCTTCAACTTCATCATCGGTTATCCCAATGAATATTTGAGACTGATTTCCTTCGGGATTGACTGGTTTGATCTTCTTGCAATCCAAGGGACTCTCAAGAGTCTTTTCCAACACCACAGTTCAAAAGCATCAATTATTTGGCTCTCAGACTTCTTTGTGGTCCAACTCTCACATCCATACATGACTACTGGAAAAACCATAGCTTTGACTAGATAGACCTTTGTCAATGAAGTAACATCTGTGCTTTTTAATATGCTGTCTAGATTGGTCATAGCTTTTCTTCCAGGGAGTAAGCGTCTTTTAATTTCATGGCTGCATTCACCATCTGCAGTGATGTTGGAGCCCAAAAAAATAGTCTGTTACTGTTTCCATTGTTTCCCCATCTAGTTCCCATGAAGTGATGGGACCAGATGGCCATGATCTTAGCTTTCTGAATGTTGAATTTTAAGCCAGCTTTTTCACTCTCCTCTTTCACTTTCATCAAGAGCCTCTTTAGTTCCTCTTTGATTTCTGCCATTAGCATGCTGTCATTTGCATATCTGAAGTTATTGATATTACTCCCAGAAATCTTGATTCCAGCTTCTGCTTCATCCAGTCTGGCATTTTGCATGATGTACTCTGCATATAAGTTAAATAAACAGGATGACAATATACATAGAGCCTTGATGTACTCCTTTTCTAATTTGGAACCAATCCATTGTTCCATGTCTGGTTCTAACTGTTGCTTCTTGACTTCCATACAGATTTCTCAGGAGAGAGGTAAGGTGGTATGGTATTCCCATTTCTTTAGGAATTTTCCACATTTTGTTGTGATCTACATAATCAATGGCTTTAACACAGTTAATGAAGCAAAAGTAGGGGTTTTCTGGAATTCTCTTGCTTTTTCAATGATCCAATGAATGTTGGCAATTTGATTTCTGATTCCTCTGCCTTTTCTAAATCCAGCTTGAACATTTGTAAGTTCTTGGTTGACCTTAGATTTTCACCTTAGCTGCATCTATAAAATTTCCTGTGACCCATCATTGTCTTTAGTGAGGCAGCCCAAATTGAGTTGACCAAATTTTATTTGCCTAATAGGGCTTGTTGACCAGACAGTTGTTAAGCTGACCAAAGTAGCAGATGAGATTTGAGTATCCACCTAAATCCTCATTATATAAAATTTCAACCAATCTGCCCTCTTAGATTTATGGCAATCCATCTTCAAAAAACCTCTTTTTTCAAATCCTAAGCCATGCAGAGTTTGGAAGCAAAATCAGAGAGCTTTTGATTACTAATTTTTCCCTCTGTTAACTGAAGGAGGATTTGATAGTTTCATCAAAACATTATGGTTAATCAGTAAGAGAAATAAGCCTGAAAGCAAGGCTTCTAAAACCTAGCCAGGTACTTTACCCACCCCTATTTCAAGACAGCCAGCTTCTTCAGCAGGATTTACCTAACAGACCAATTCTAAACCACACAGCACTAGATTCGGGTTATCATAAGTTATTCTCTGTCAACGAAGTGCTTTTTCTCTGGAGCGCCACCTCTCTGAAAAATGTAAAACCTGTATCATTACCAATATTACTAAACATTCAGTTACTGACTATGACAAGTGGAAAGCATGTGAAACATACAGACACAAAGCAAATTAAGTATCTGCCTTAATTTGGTTTCTGCTTTCCAGAAATTAAACTTAAAATATACCGAACCCTATCATATACATACTTTCTAAAGTCCCAGAAAATTAAGGAAACTATGTTTTAAAAACTATAGACATTTTTGTAGTGGGTACTGAGTAGTTGGAGGAAAGTTAGAATTTAAATCCTAATAGTAATTGTTTGGTTTCCCAAGTGGCTCAGATGGTAAAACATCTGTCTGTAATGCAGAAAACCTAGTTTGATCCCTGGGTCAGGAAAATCCCCTGGAGAAGGAAATGGCACCCCACTCCAGTATTCTTGCCTGGAGAATCCCATGGACAAAGGAGCCTGGTGGGCTACAGTCCATGGTGTCACAAAGAGTTGGACACGACTGAGTGACTAACACTTTCAATAATTGTTTGAGTCAGCATCATATAACATGTTGCAGCTTTGGAATCTAACAGATCATAGTCAAAATTGAAATTATGCCACTATTTTTTGAAACTGTAAAATGAAGTTGATAAAGACATCCATAGTTGTGAGAATTATGAAAACAAATGTGCTGTACCTAATGTTTTCAGGTATATAGCATGTGTTTTGTTAATGCAAGGTGGTATTATTTAATTCATTCAACAAATAGCCCTTCTGCAACTATTATTTGTCAGGCTCTGTGTTATATGCTAGGAGAAAGCAGCTAGGATCTATATTTAATTGGATTTCTAGCAGAAGATTGACTATCACTGATCATTAATTTATCATTTTATTTTGTGCTCTTTGCTAGGAATATGATGCCGGAGAAGAGAAACTGTTCCCCCGCCCCATCCCACTGGAGATGTACCAAACATGAAATTATAGAACTGTGATAGGAAATTCAAATATAAACCCAGTGTTTAAAAGTGGGGATTTGGTATTAGAATCTAGGAAATAATTCATTGGGAAATGACATTTATAATGGGTAATGTGAAAAAGATAAATAGGCCTTAGGTAAGTGAAGGCAATGGCAACACAGTTCTAGAACAATACAGACAACTCAAATAAAAGTTGTACTAAGAGAAGATGCATTGTGCTTCAAAGAAAGCACTGGCATTTCTGGAGACAGAGATGCAACAAGAGCCAGATCAGGAAGAAAAATATACACCGAGTTAAGCACTTTGGATTGTGTTCTAAAAATAATGCATAGTCCTTGAAAGATGGCCCAAGAGGACTGGCATGATTTGGTTTGCACTTTAGATGATTCTGTCTGCTGAGGGGAAAAAAATAGAAGAGACAAAACAAAGATACAGGGAGACATGTGGAGAGGTAATTTCAATGTCTCAGGCAAAGTAGGTATCCTGGATGGGTAATGGCACTTATAAGTTCTATGAGTTTGCAAACAAACTGCATGTTGGCACAAAGGAAAGTTATTTTACAGTGACTTAAAACAATGAAGACTTCTGACTAAATTTGGGTTTGAAAGGACTATTTCTAACAGTGGGTTCTATCTAGGTTCTACTTAACATCGTGTGGTACAGATTAGTTTGGATGTCATACTCCTTTTTCCTTTTAAGACCACCCCCTCAATATTCTTTGGGGAAATTGTCTCACTCTAATTTTATGAAATCATTGGATTTCAGGCAACATGCTGTGCCTTTGCTGACCAAGGTTAGGAGAATGGGACTATTTCCTTGGCTTCTGACTCATTTTAGAATACTCAACAAAAGTAGAGAAAGTTTGGCTACTGATTTTTCTCAGCGGTAACTGCCTGATAAAACTACAAGTTAGCTTCCTCCACTTGTAACCTTAAGATTGCTCTGGTTCCAGCTCTTTCTAAATTTGATTCCTCATTATTACTTTAAGTTTTCAGAGCTATTTTGTGCATTTACATTAAGTTCTCATTTTGCTAAAGCCATCCTGAAACTCTCTCTGTTGACTGCAATCGAAGTGACTCAGCAGATATGTACTGATGGATGAATATCTTGTAGATTAAACTCAAGGACTTGCAGATAGAAATGTTGAAGATCTTGCTATAGAGCAAGTGACTCTTAACTTTCTGCAGATGTAAATGGCCATGATCTTCCTCCTATAAAAATTCATTTATGCACAAACACATGATACTTTGCATAAAATTTCAGGGAGTTCATGAACCTCCTGAATCCCTTCCCTGGAACCCCTAGGTGTCAATGGAGCCCAAATTAAGAACACCTGTCCAAATATACAATTTTCTCCTCAAAGTAGTATAAGACTAAGATATGTTTCACATTTATTTAATTTTGAATCTGCTTTCACAAAGTAGGTGATGTAGAATGTGAATGAAACCATAAAACAGCAATTGACCTAAAGCACAATAGTTTTAGGAGCAATTTTCATTTCAAAGGAGAATTTAAAAAAAATTATTAGTAACATCTTTCCCTTTCTCCTTGAAAAATATTTGAAGTACTTGGATTTATTTTACATGATATGCACATAAACTTCACCTGAAAGAGAAATTATTCACACTGCCTAGTATTATATCAAGTTCTTAACAGCAAAATGTTGAATACACTTAGAAACCACAGAAAAACAGTGTGTGTGTGTAGAAATCTCTGTAAACATTATCTTCCAAATTGAGAATTTTAAGTATAACTGTATTTTTAGCACCTCTGTATCAAAGAAGAGAAATTTCAATTCTAATTTTCCTATTCAGTTTAGGAGTTTTGCTAATCTCAAAATTGGCATTTAGAAATCTATTAGTCATCAATAGAGAAATTTCTGACATCGTAGCACTATTATCATTGCTATAATCTTTGAGACATCAAATACTGCATTAAAGTATTTAAAAGATGGGCATTTATGAATTCAATAAATGACATTAATTTGGAGACAGAGGAAAATGGAGGGAGACTTTTCAGTTTTACGAAAAACTGGAGAAAACTTTGTAGCAAAATATAGGCGGAAATTATTGTGTTCCTGATTTAACTTAGAGAAAGCTTTTTCAACCAATCTGTCTGTCCTAGACAAATCCAAATTGATAATCAACTGTGATCCCACCTGCAGAATTTCAGTGACATTTCTCTGTCATTCACAAAATTGCTATGAACAAGATCAAAGAAAAATCCAAGTATCTCAAAACTATACTTGTTAAATATCAAAAACATTTGATATTTATATAAATGTATAGATATACAAATAAAATCTATGTAATTACATGTTCATATTTACAGAATTAAATACATTAGATATAAGCATTTCTATCACAAAGAGAGGCATTGCCATATGTTTAAAATGCATCCCATTTTTTGAAGATCATGAAAGTTGTCAGTGTTGTAATTCTATCACATACTTAAAATAAATATGTGAAATGCATTTCATTAGACATGCAACATATGCAGCCAATGGAAAATAAAGATTGTTTCCGTATGGGACTTCGTATTCTGACTGCCTTCAAACAGATAACTCAAATGAAATAGATTAGGATCATTTTACAGGCTGGATGGTAGCATTTGGATTTGAAACAGAAAAAAAAAATTGCTTATTGAAATGACTACATTACTGCCACTGTAATTTGCACAAGAGATCTGAATGCTTTGGTGCTTAAGATTCTATACCTATTGCTTGAAAAACTGAAAATCAGGTTAATTATCTCCTTGCCTAAGTAGTTCAGAAGCATTTGGTCTTTCCACAAGAAAAAGATGTACTTATCACGGTGATGATTTACAGGTTATCAGAAAACATCTAAGATTCATTTTCTTTTTATACTTAAACCAAACTGTTATTCCAGAAATTCGAGATCTTGCAAATTAGCCCCTCCAGAGTCTGGGAAAAACTTGTAAAGTTTTTTTTAATTTTTTTTCTCTTCACCTCTTTGAATTGAGAATGAGAAGCAAGTGTGAAAGTGCTTTAATGTTTCAAATGTGAAAATCAAGACTTTGATCAAAAAGAAAATCTAATCAAGATACACAGAACTGAAAAATGGTTAAAGGTATAATATTTTATTTGGAGCAGGTCTTGGACTAAAAATAAAAGTTTTACATACAATCTAAGAACATGAAAAACTATGAAAAGTAAGATACTTAATCTCTAGGCAATAGGCAGGCATTCTTAAATTTAATAGTTCTTCTCTAATAATTCTTTATTCTGTTGTTCTAAGGAAAAAGCCCTATCGTTTTTGCAATAGATATATTCCATATTTCATGAATATGTTTCCATTGTGCTGTCTTTAATCAAGGGCCTGGTCTCAGCCCTAGTCTGGGATTTCAGGAAATTGCACAAGTAATTGTCATCACAGACAGAGCTTAATTTCTAGTTTAGTGATGACACAACAATTTGCCCAAGGCCAAACTGAAACAGAAAAGTCTTTTGTAAAATGACGGGTGGTTTGTTCTGCAGCTTGAGGGTTCACTATAATAAGATTAGAGAATGTAAAAAATGGAAATTAAAGTTTATGTTGAGCTTCAAAACCTTAATGCAATTGATTGCTTGAGAATTATTCAACATTGTTATGATAAAATAAACCTATATTGCACCCTTCCTTACACATATGAACTTTATTTTTTGAAAAAAGTAGATACAGGCAAAAATAAAGGGGAAAGTATACATTAAAGCAAGGCAATTAAAATTAATATCTAGGGATTTAC
>SJYQ01002406.1:192304-208027 GCA_006410935.1 Redunca redunca
AGTTCAGTTCAGTCGCTCAGTCATGTCCAACTCTTTGTGGCCCCATGGAGTGCAGCATGCCAGGCCTCCCTGTCCATCACGGGAGTTTACTCAAAATCATGTCCTTCAGTCTTATTGATATTTTCTATATTCCAAATGTAATAGTATTTTTATATAAAATTCATTGATTAGAAAGGCAAGGATTTAAAATAATCAAGAGAAAGTAATATAACTTCTTTCCTAATGGCTGTTGTACACATTTGTGATTAAATATCGGTGACCATTTGAAACTTTAGCTTTATAGGAAAAGAGAACGAAGAAATTCCATTAATGGGGTTGACTAAATTCCACAGATATTTTCACCACATGCAAAGTAATGATGGAGAGATAAACCAACCCTCTTCATTGATGGTAGATAATTCAAGTAATTGTCAAATGATTGTTGTGTGGCAAGCCCACAGGATGTTTGGCCAACTGTTTGGTTTCCTCCTCTATTTCTGGCGATAAATAGTATGAGGAAATTTAATCCATATGTTTCTGATTCATTTACACTTGAGTTATATTGTTTTAAAGAATACAAATTCAAGTAGGCCTTTTAAGTCTTTTAGTATATTTTTGAGAACTAGAAATCCATCTATCTGTATTTCCTCAGCTATAAATTAATTTAAGAAAAATGTAAATATTTCAGACTTGACGTAAGGTATTTTCTATTCTGGGAAGTCCCAATAATTAGATAGTTTGCTTTTTCTTCTATTCCTGAAAGCCAACCTACTGAGTTCTCTCTGAAGATTGAGCTTGTGCTGCTCTTCCATAAACAGCCATATAGCTGGAAGGATTTCAGACAATCTAAAGCAGGCAGAAATTTTAAAATGAAAGTATTAAGTTTTATGAGCAAAATGAGACAATACTACTTTTTTCCAAATTTAAATAATTTATTTTTATCTACATAGAAAGTATGTTTTAATCAGTGTGAATAAGAAATCGAATTCATAGTCCTTACATCATAACTTATCTGGCTTTTTCATCCTACATCTTTTGATGCCAGAGTAGAGGAATTATGAACACTATTCTGTAAAAAGAGGTTAAAGAAGGAACTCTAAGTAGCAAATACAGCTTAAAAATATCTACAGGTGATACCCTGTAAACACTTGACTTAAGTAATTATAAAGAGTGAATTATAAAATGGAACACTCAGTAGAGATAAATATTTAAAAGTCTCACATATATGTGGACAAAGTAGTCTAGTTATTACTGTGTTGTGATATGTGACATTTTTTTCAAAATGACAATCATAAACCCTAATTCATTTTTTCATGTTTTCTTTAAATGCACACTTTAAAATGCCAATTAAATTAAAACATATATTCACTAAAACATGAGTATTATACTATTCTTGTCTGTAAGGAAAACATGGGCTGGCAGGAATAAAAACAACAAATCCAATTTTTTAATACTTTTGAGTATATAATAAAAATAGTAATAGTAAAATAACTCCCTTGTGGCTAAAATGAATAATTTTCTCTCAAAGAATTAATTTTAATTTCAATATCTCTCTGCTGAACTTGCCAAAAAATGATCCCAGTCGGTATTTTATATATGAATAGAAGTTTAGGTGTAAGCATTTATCTGGTAGGAAAATAATCAGTTTCACTTGACTTTCTAAGTAGTCTTCAGTGACCTCTAGTCATCCAGATGGAATTGAGCGCCAAGATGCTTTTCTATTTCATGGGATAATGAGCAGTTAGTTAAATGAGCTGTAAAGTACATAGTAATTGTGCCAGAATAAGTTTTATTCTTTGATGACTTTTGATATAGCAAAATTATTCATCATTTCTCCTCTTATCCCACTCAATTTAAGACTTTGTTAGTTCAAGAGATTTAACACTGATGTGAAAAAAGATTGTTTTTCTTTTTTTTTTCCCAGTTTGTCAACATTACTGTGATGAATCCTTCAAGAAACCTAAAAGTACAGCATTTCACAGTAATGTCCCTGTAACTTTATGCAAAGTTGAGAGACCTGCAATGTCCAGCATGGCAACCACTAACCATATGTGGTTTAGGATCAGAGTTTTCTAATTGCCTACGTTGCTGCTTCCACCTAAAAACATATTCAAATTTTATATCCTATGACTCACTTTTGGTTGAATTAGTCTCCCCCAAAAGAAATACTGAAGCCTTCAACTCCAGTACTGGTGAGTGTGATCTTATTTGGAAATACGTTCTTTGCAGATATAATCAAGTTAAACTGAGGTCTTCATCAGTTGAAGTAGGCCCTACCTCAACCTTATGCTTCATATCCTTATAAAAGGAGGGTACTCTGGACACAAACAGATGTGTTTCAAGCAGAAACAGAGAGTGAAGATGGCTGTGTGAAAGCAAAGGCTGAGATGTGGATTTTCTGCCACCAGCCAAGGAATTTCAAAGATTGCTGGCGATTAACAGAATCTAGAAGTAACACGGAAGGATTCTTCCTTAGAGCCTTCTTGGTTTTCAATTTCTATCTTTCAGAACTATGAGAGAATAAAGATCTGTTCCTGTAAGCAATGGATTTGTGGTAATCTATAGTGGCAGCCCTGTGAAACCAACGGAGAACTCTGATAGTACATAAAGACTGATTCGTTGAGAATCAACTTTGAAAGCCCCCATAAAGGCTTACTGTTGATAGAACATCCTTAAGTGATGAATGTTCTTGACCAGCCCTAGAAGCTCTTCTGCCCTGAGAAATGATGTAAGGTGGGTAAAGCATGACTTTATTTCTACTCATGGTCATCAATGAAATAAATTCAGTGAATATTAAAAATCTTAATTAAATTAACTGAATCTGATACTACTTTAATGTCTTTATTATTTCTGTTTCTATAGTGTTTCACAGATTTGGAAGCATTTTAATTTACATGTTCATTTGATCCTCACAAGAACCATATGAAGCAGACTAGACAGATCTCATTAAAAAATAATAAATGCTCATTCCTTAAGGACAGTGCTTTATATTTCTCTGATTTCAGTGAAAGACATTAAAAGTACTAAGAAAATGTTTTCTTTTGCTTTGAATGAATCTCCATTTCTGAAATAGAGAACTAGGCTTTGAGAAGCTAAGTCTATAATGGTAGACGTGAAATTCGGACTCTGTCTATCTGACTCTATTTTATTTTTTTGTTTATTTTTATCTTCCTGGACTGCATTTGGGAGTGAAAGCAGTAATCTCTCATTAGGATTAAGCCATTTCTGCCATGAATTCATGGGTATCAAAAACACCTTAGCTTCTTCCTCAGTTGTTTCCAAAACTTCTTTTAAATTTATTGATGCAATACAAGGTGAAAGATTCACTAATTTTAATAAATCAAGAATGCTTTTCAAGCACAATATCTCCAACTCTCCTTTATTTATAAAAGACTAGATTTTGACTTTGGTTTACTTTTATAAAGCTCTAGAATGGGGATTACTAACTCTGGTGTTGGGACCTAAGGAATTTCAACACTAAGCAAAATAAAGTTTCCTTAAATGTTTAAGACAATCCCATGCAGTGTTGTTTAGGTAAGAAAAAGGATTATTTTTAAGTACAACAAAGAATTTATTCAATAAGGACAATAATTTTTATTCTAGGCATCTCTACAAACTAGTGTTCATTAGACAATCAAATAAACCATATTTTGTTTATTTGCCTGAGAAAGCTTTCTTACCCTAACAGCAATCGTATAAAGGGCCTAAAGTGCATATTCTGTGCAATATAATTTCACACAAAGCTAAAGCACAGCGGTCTTATTACAGCAGTGCATGGCAAATGGTAGGCTTTCTCTAGACATAAAGTAAATAGAAGTAGAAATAGATGAGAAACAGCTGGGGTTCAGAGTTATATGGAGTCTATATTTCCATGCACCTTTAGGTGTGATGTTATTTTGACTAGATCTTAGCATTCTCCAGGAACTTTCAGGTGCTTTGGCAAATAAGTAGCTACAGAACCATCATAAAACAATGCACCAAGAAAGAATATGCTCAGACCCAAAACTAAGTGCCCCAAATTCAAACAGTTTATTATACCAGAATGACTTACAAATAAAACATAAGTTTAATTTTATAAGGCAACATAAAAGATGTTACTTAAGAGGCAAACGCATCTAGAAAGCTTTATTGCCCCCATAATTTATTATGGAATTAATCCATTGCGTGTTTGCACCAGGTCTGTTTACAGAAGGGAACCTGCATGTTATCCAAATCAGATTGAGAGGTATAAATCGACGCTCCCAAATGGAGTACTAAGCACACTTCAAAAAGCCAACCATATGGACTGTGTTTCTGAATGTTTTTACTTGAGTCAAAGCATTAGCCAAAGGGGGAAAAAATCAACCAGGGCTATTTTTCTGATTAGTTTGTGCATAATCTAGAAAGAAAGGATTGTTTTTGTTAAAATACAAAAATAAGTGCTTTTGTTTCAAAATAGAGAACTCTCTCGCTCTTTTTCTCTTGCTGTTCCTCATAAAATATGTTTGGATAAAAATGTCAGAGAAAACGTGCTGAGGTATTGATGCTTAGATATCTGGAAAGCTTTGTTTATTCTTGAGATGTTACAAATCTGTTGATCAATTCTTACTGACTGTAAATCTAAGAATGTATTATCTATATGATTGAACATGTACNTCTAATTAATATCATGCAACAAATTAATACAATATCGGTGATTGAAATATTTAAATATGCACTTTACATACATGACATTAATACACATCATTAATACATAATAAATATTTCGCCATTCATGTATATGTATATATAGATTCACATATTCATATCTACAAATAAACACATTTCCATGTACACATGGTCACTTTTAATTAAGAGACCCAAGTAGGATCAAGAGGTCACATCTTTATGATAAAAAATCCATTTTTATAACAAATTTATATAGATGATAAACAGATCTTCCCTATAAAATTTCATCCTAAAACTGAGTGTCAAATAATGTATTTCTTCTTAACACTTACCTTAAATGTTTAATTTTCTTTTGAATAACTTGAACATATCATGAATGAGAAGACAGGATGATAAAATTAAATTAATATCCTCCAGGGTATTAAGATAAAGAGGGGGATGTGTTTCCCCCTACTCGCAGGTCCACATCCTGCTTTATCTTTCATGTGCTTTTTATACCCACCTCTCTGTTATTTATCTTCTTTTGTGATTATTTTATTGACAAGAAATGTTAGGAGTTTTAACTTCCCTTTAACAATATTTCTTACTTATGTTAACTTATAAAATAGAGCATAGCTTTCAATCACATCATGAAGTATTTTATGTCTATGTGTACTTGCAAGTCCAGTAATTTATTTTTCTCTGTCTTCAATGTGCTTGCTACTGCAAGCCTGGAATTTGACCCATAACTTCAACGCAAGCCCCCACTCACCTATCGCTTTTTGAAATGTTTAACAAAACACTCAACTATTCAGAAGTCAGATATAGGAGAGCCTCCTACTGGGCATCCTCAGTGCTGTGTGGCTCACTGACAGCTGGCGAGAAGGCCTCTGGTTAAGCATATCTGATTTGCCCTGGTTTATGTCTCCTCTGTTTTACTGGAAAAGCCGTCAGCAGGTCACTGGCTGTGCCTTCACAGCTGAGCACTAAAGATACGAAGTGTAAACGATGATTAAGTGCCTGCACGATTCTCAGATTTCCAGAGTTCTAGCCTCACAGGTGTTCATAGTGCAGCTGGAAATAAGGTCTTATTTTTATCAAAAGTTAGGTGTCTATTTTAATTGTGGAAAGAAGGTATTGATTGAAGTACACTGCTTTTGCTGAATGGTGCTCATGTAGAGAAAGCTAGTACATTTATCGAAATATTTTATAGACCATCTTCTGGACCCAGGTGAAATGTAAAGAAAAAGGCATATTGTCTTACAGATTAATAGCACTGATTTACCTAGGTCAGGCTGTAGCATACTGAGCAGTGTAAAGAATGGTGAGAGGGTATGAACACTTTGTTCAATGACTTAGACAACTGAAGATGCTTCAAGTGGAATAGATGTTTGATGGTCATTTTCATCTTTGAAGAGCTGTCTGTGGGACAGAGATACATTTTTTCCTGTGTAATTCCAGAGGGCAGTGTCAGCTAGGGAGAGAAGGTTACAGGGCAGAAGATTTCAATTCAAAATAACAAATTTCCTAGCCACTGGAACATATAAAAATTTAAATTAGAGTTGATAAAGTCTCTGTTCCTGGAAATGTTCAAGGAGCGGTGAACATTTTTTATAGTGGTTGCAGTAGTGATTCCCACATAGAATGCAATTTTGGGTTAAATGAAATGTATGAGCTTCTTGCGGAGAAGGCAATGGCACCCCACTCCAGTACTCTTCCCTGGAAAATCTCATGGACAGAGGAGCCTGGTGGGCTGCAGTCCATGGGGTTGCTAAGAGTCAGACACGACTGAGCGACTTCACTTTCACTTTTCACTTCATGCATTGGAGAAGGAAATGGCAACCCACTCCAGTGTTCTTGCCTGGAGAATCCCAGGGACAGGCAAACCTGGTGGGCTGCTGTCTATGCGGTGGCACAGAGTTGGACATGACTGAAGCAACTTAGCAGCAGCAGCAGCATGAGCTTTTTGATGCTTTGATTTAATGACTTTAGCATCAAATGAGGTTTGGTCATACCAAAGGAATGCATCTTAAGCCAAACGCCACTGTCTTTGGTTTGATAAACTAGAAAGAGTGCAGGTTTTGAAGTTCAAAAACCAGGACTTAAATTCTAGTTATCTATTTACTGGTTATTTTAGCAAATCACTTAAATGCCATTACATCTTCCCCATCTCTAAAAAGGATTATGCAAAGTTATTGTCGGGATTGAATTATTGGAAAGTCCCAAAGTCAGTGTCTGGCATTTACAAATATATTCAACATATATTTGATGCTAACTACCATTATTACTAGCATCACTTAAGTTTAGACATTTGATACGACTTTCAATGCATCACTACACATGAAATGCATCTTAAGCAGCTGGTGTGCCTATGTGTGTGTGTGTGTGTGTGTGTGTGTGTGTGTGTGTAATATTCACTGTTTCTGCCTATCTTTCTCTTACCTCCACCATTAAATCCAAGCTCTGTCTAGGCTATGCTGGCAATATTGTAACAGTTTAATTTCCTAGACTCTTCCTTTTCACTCTAAGCTTGTTTTTAATCTTTCAGTCAAACTGCCTATCAAGTTTCATAATTTCTTTTTCAGATCTTCACAGTTCATTCATACTTTGAACATAGAAAAACTACTACTACATTGATAATAGATAACTATGTTACTTGAAGATTAAATCCAACTGCTTAAAAACACAGTTTAAGATCCTTGTTGGGGTTATCCTTAACAAGGAATCTCTTCTGCAGCTACACTTGCTGTTTTTTTTTTTCCCAGTTACAGTGAATATGCATGTTTGCTTTCCTTTCATTAGTCCTCTGTTTGCAGTCCTGAAGTTTTTGTTACACTATTCAGTTACCATGAGGACTACCTTCTTTTATTCACTCAGCCAAATCCTCTTATTCCATCAATACTTTCTTTCTCCAAAGCAAATATTTTCCAAGGAGACTTTTTAGATGAATACCAAACCTCTGGACCACTTTGCTCATGAGTTGATGTATATCTTGTTTTATTGAATTTATGTCTATTGCTGGATATCTGCATAATTTTCCCTAGAAATTTAAGTTATGCTCTATATTCCAAGTAATTCCTTTGAAATTATTGGAGTATGCATGCAATAAACACTGAACACATACATGAACCCAAGTCTTTTAAATATTTAATAAAATTTTGTTTGTGAGAAACTACTTTTACAATTCACTAAATGATTAGAAAATTTGAATCTATTTTAAAAAGCAATTATGGATAAATGAAGTGGCTAGTGAAAATTTATTAACTGGGAATGTAACAAAATATGAATTTACAAATGTATGTATGTATTTATATGTGTATCTAAAAAAAAAGAGTGATCATTCATATTGTATAGAAAGAACATATATGCCTCATAAACTAGCTTTTAGGTCTTTCTTAGATAAAAGGCAAAGCTTATATGTAACAGATGATATTTGATGATAAAATGAAAACTCCTTTCTAGAGAAAATAAATAGATATCTTTCTTATCTTACACTAAATTTGGCATCCAGTTAAATGGAAGTCTAGGGAAAATTAATTGTTTAGATACATTTTAAGTCAGAAAACCTTGATATGAGTATATGACATTGCCCATAGAATTACAATAACTAGTAAAAAGTATTTGTACAAGAAGAACTACTGTATTAGGCAGACAGCTACTCTGAAGATGTCTATAACCTAATCTTATGAACCTGTACATATGTTAGTTTATATTAAAGAGGGACTTTGCACATATGACCTTAAGATGGGTAAAGTAGCCTGTATTATCCAGGTGGCCCAATGTAAACTACAAAGTTCTTAAAAGAGTTAGAGTTGGATATGTGATGACGAAAGCAGACTGCCAGAGGAGTGTGATATAGGTTTGAAGATGCTAGGCTATTGACTTTGAAGATGGAGAAAGGACTCATGAGGCAGCTTCTGGGAGCTAGAAAAGGCAAACAAAGAGGTTCTTCCCTAGAGCTCTATTGACACCTTGATTCCCAGTTAAACCTGTTTCATATTCGTGATCTATAGCATAGTAAGATAACAAATTCATGTTAAGTCACTATTTGCAGTCATTTATTATAGAAGCAATAAGAAACCAGTACAAACACTAATTAATGATTTTCTTCCAATCATTAGCTCCTGAACATTAGGAAAGTGCATAAACAAAGCAACCTACAGTTCTGTTTCTGTGAAGAGATTTGCCCATGTAGAAATTGTCAGAAATTTAGAAGAAAAAGATAAAGCCAAAAATTTGTGCACCTTCTTTTGACAGCTGTAGCAGGGTATAGCTTCATAAGCATGTGACCTGCAGCATCATACAGGGCCCTGTGTTTAGAAAGGGCCATGCTTGTTTTAACACTCTGCTGTCACATCTCGAAATCTTTAACACATTTTTAATAAAATTTTCATTTTGCACTGAGCCCTACAAACTATATTATGTAGCCTTACTGCTTAGAGTTATTTTAATACTCTATTCACTCAGAAAGAAAAGAGTGACAACAAATAAAGAAAATGAGGAGAAGGAAGAAGAGGAGGGTAGGAAGAGGTGAACGAGGCATCGGGGTGAAGAAGAAAAGTAAAGCTATTCTATATCCCTCCTAATTTTTCTGCATATGTAATCCTCCCTTCTCTTCCAAATCTTTATATCAGAATTTATATAATTCATGAATTATATTTTCTATTTACTGGAGTTAAGAAAGTGAAATGTATTTAATATTCTTCCCCTTCAATACCATATATGTTTATTAGACTACAGAATTATGTGAGCCAGTCAAAAGGTTCCAAAAAAACCTTGAGAACTATTGGGTAGCAAGTAGAATTATACACTTACAGTTACAAACTGCCATCCTAGGAAAATAATTAGAAAATTTGAATTAAAGAAAAATATCTATAAAATGAATCAATATAATTATATAAAATTGGTAGAAAAAATTAAACTTGATATCTCTATAACTATACATTACAAAACCACATATCATCATCATCAAAAACTTTCATAGCCAATTCCACCCTGTTATTTCATAAAACATTCTTGATTTCTAAAATTGTAAGCCATATTGATCCTTTCTATTAGCAAAGTCTAAATCTCATTAGTCTTTTGATGGAATCCATAATTCAAATGGAATTAATATTCCATTGTTGACTTTAATAAGTCAAACTAGTCAAGAAAAAGTTCTACAAAAGTTGAATATATGTGTACATATTCAAAAATCATGTATGTATCCATTAAGTGACACTTATTATATTTGTTATTTGTTTAATTGTAAATTTAAGTCAATAAAGAAAACATTCATTTAGAATAACTTCTCAAAGGTCACGTAATCACTGCTTTATTTTAGAGAAGAAGGTGTGCAATAGAAACCACTAAATTACAGGCTGCTGATATTTGTAATTAGCTTCATTGATATTACTTATAAGCCAGTTTTTAAATCAAACAATAATTAAAGGAAAATATTGTATTTGGCTTGCTGTTGTTCAGTGGCCCAGTTGGGTTCAACTCTGCGAGCCCATGGATGTGGCTTAGCCTCATACAAAGCTGATATTTCAAAGTTGCCTTTGAAAACATGCTATAACTAAAAAATCATTTAATTTAGGTAAAAAAAAGATCTGGGTTTGACAGTTTTTTTTCATGTGTGGCTCTGGGCAAGTTACTTTTTATTTCTGGCTCTTAATCTGTTTTCATCCAAACAAAAAGCAGGGATCAAATCACTTCCAAGGTGGGTGCCTCCCAACTCATTTCAATGTTGCTTCTAAAGGAATTTTACAGAGAGGAAGTTGTTGCTACCAATTGTTTTAAGATTAAATATTAATTTATAATAATATTAATACACTTCTGTGTTGTGACATTGCTAAGTTGTGTCAGACTCTTTGTGACCCCATGAACTGTGGCCTGGCAGTCTCCTCTGTCCATGAGATTTCCCAGGCAAGAACACTGGAGTGGGTTACCATTTCCTTCTCCAAAATTTCCCTGGCTCTGTGGTAAAAAATCTGCCTGCCATTGCAGAAGCCGCTGAAGATGTGGGTTTGATCCTCAGTTCAGAGACATCCCTGGGAGAAGGAAATGGCAACCCACTCCAGTATTCTTGCTCGAAGAATCCCATGGACAAAGCAACCTGGCAGGCTACAGTCCATGGGGCTGCAAAGGGTTGGACACGACTGAGCAGCTGTGCACACCCATGGAATTACTCATGAAACTGAGATCTTTGCTTTTTGAATTCTATTGCCTTTTGAATGAAAATAAATGTTAACATTTCTCAAGTTCTGAAATTATCTAAAGGAAATGCTCTGAAATTTAAGATCCATAGAGACACTTGTGATGTTATAACTTAGACTCAAATTTGCACAAATCAAATTATCTTTTAAATGCACTAATAAGTAAAAAGTTGCTATTCTATTAAAAACTATTCCCCATCCCCCTTTTCATATTAACACAGCCTTATTCTAAACATCATCATCACTGTGTTGTCAGAAATCTAGTGTCAAATTGACTGGCATTTATTTTTCTAACCACAGGCAGGAAGGATATTTCTAAATGAATTATATACAACCTCATCTTAAATAAAAAGTCTTTTTTAATGACTATTTAAAACAATTCTTACAAAAATGTTTATTTGACTTTAAGAGGTAGTTTACAATCTCCCACTAAATAAAGTGCATACATTTTAACCTATCACTCAAGAGACTACACAACCTGGCGCCAATCTAATCTTTCTTTTTTTTCCAACCTAATCTTTAGAGCTTTCTCTCTCTGACCTAGTTTGACACATCTCAAACTGCTCAGCTATTTCTTTTGCTAAATATATTTTGTATTTTTCCACTTACCTATCTTTGTTCAAGCTCTTCATTCTGCTTTGAATGCCTTCCAAGTTGTCTTTGTATTTCCAA
This sequence comes from Redunca redunca, assembly GCA_006410935.1. Taxonomy (NCBI): domain Eukaryota; kingdom Metazoa; phylum Chordata; class Mammalia; order Artiodactyla; family Bovidae; genus Redunca; species Redunca redunca. The sequence continues at coordinate 203,779 of SJYQ01002406.1, forward strand.
AGACTATCTTACCTCAAGGCTCAAATCCAGTACTGGTTCATTAATAGAAACACTCATATCCTTGTCTCTCCTATATCCCCATCTTGCCTTGCCACATCAGTGTCCAATTAGCTCACTTCCTTCTGCAATTCTTAAACCAACTCTTTTTTTAAAAATAGTCCTTAGAGTATTAAACACATCCAAATATATACTAAGGAAATTTGTATACATTTAGTTCCTTTATAAGACTGAAAGACTCTTGAGACCAGAAATCATCTTGTTTAGCTGTTTGTAATCTCCACATCATCAAGCATGTCATAGTCTGAGAACGTGCACACATGCAAAATAATACCTGAAGGAGTATATAATTAATAAAAAGGCAAGGGAGGGTGTCCTATTATTTTAATTATAATGGTATTATAGGCTAACATGGGCAGTCTTCTAACACCATGGATCAATTATAATTATTTATACAGTCTTAAATTATCCAATAACTGTTTTTAGGCTGTCCTGAGAAGCTTTTATATAATTGTAAGAAACCATCAGTTAAAAAACTCCACTCTTTGAAATCTTTACAATCCTAGAGGACAAGTCATCACTCTTTAACTCCTGTCTCCTCTGACTTATCCCAAGGCTGTAATAATGTTTTATTATTTATATAGAGATTTATATTTTCAAAGCACTTCACAGCCATTAATTTGTTAAGCCAAACAATATACAGTAGAACAAGGTGAGTGTGATTAAATGCATGTGACAGATAAGAAAACAGCAATAACATGAAAATAGTCTTTTCCCAGCCAGTGGCAGCCTGGATTTTTTTTGAGTGCTAGAAGTATAACTTTCTGATGACGAAAAACAACCAATGGACATCATTATTTACATCATTTTCAATTACTCTTCATTTCTAGAGCCAAATAGTGTTAAAGGCAAATCTTATGTTAAGGATCTTTAGCTCAAATATATGACTAATTGTAAAATGAAGTTTTAAAATTTCACTGTTTCAATTATTGAGGGAAAAGTACTATTGTCTCTGTTTAGTTTAAATCTGGAAATACTTATCAATGATCAAGCATAATACTTCCTTAAATACCACTGAGAAGTAATAGTACCTGGATAAATAAAATGAGATCTACCATTTTATTATGTTTGTCATTTGTAATGAGTTGAAAACAATCTTTCCAAAAGATTTCAGGTTTCCTTTTGTTAACTCTAAAATTATGAGAAAATCATATACATGTATGATAAAAATACTACCTCTACAATATAAATGCATTTGTCTTCAGAGATATAAATCTTACCGCAGATAACTTTTCCCACCAAAGTTTTAGTTCCCTAAGTGTCAATGCAAAATTGATTTGAAAGTAGATTTTCTTCTTTTACGCTCAAGGTTATGATTTGGGGATATATGATAATAAATTATTTGAAGTTATTTTCTCTCTGCTCCTGGACCAAGCAAATCTCCAAAGAAATTGTCTGTCTCTAGTCAGTATTTCAGGAATGTAATGTTATTTTATCCCAGTGGGGATGAGGGCTTTTCACCTTTATTTATGGCTGGCATTTTTATGCCTTTGACTCACGCAACCACTTTCTCACTGTGAAGCCATTTGAATTTCATGAGAAAGGTTAAGATAATTTACTATTGTTGAATATATTTTTCACTCAAATAATTAAACAAATGATGCAAATAATTAAACACGTGACTCCTGTTAGGGTCATTCCTAGTGATTGATATGCAAAAATCAGGGCTTTGTATAAAAAGTATCAAATTCATTTGATTCAAAACCTTAAAAGTGTTTGCATATGCCCATATACTCAGGCATACATGCACTACAAGTGGAAATTCAGACCTTGGGCAGAAGAGAGAAACAGTTCTCTAATTCCAATACCAAATGCTCACCTAGATGAATGAAGGATATTGATTAGCTGTTGAACCCACATGCCTTCTGTTGAAACCTTCTATTAAATCTTACTTTCACTTTATTATGTAGGCCTAAAAAAAACTGAGGGTTTAAAATAAATTAGCAATTAGAATATATAGATTTGATCTAAATTGCTCATACCATTTAAACCAATTTCTTTTCTGCATTTCTGTTCATCATTTTCCTGTTAGCATAAGTTTAGCCATTTTCACATAGTCATAAAAGAAGTTACCAACACTTGGAACACTACCACTGACCTCAAGTGTCTAAGAGAACTTCTCTGAAATGACTAATACAGCACCTCTGGGTTAAAAACAAACAAAAAAAAGCTCATCCTCTGAAGCAACCAACACAGGTTAAACTTTTAAATGTCTTCAATTCACTCTCCTTTCAAGTATCTGGAGGGAAGTTAGGAGTGCAAGGGTCAAACCTACATCTGAGTTTAATTACAAGACACTGTATTGGAATACCATTTGAGACCTTTTTCCTTCAAGTTACAGCATATGTTATGCTCAAAGGTGGAAAGGCTATTTTCTACCTTCACATCACTGAAAATCCAGGCCTCTCGCCTCATTTAGGTACTTTGATGTTTTCACTGGGCTTGGGGCTACTAAAGGAATTGATTTAAGAGAGCCTTCTGTTTTAACATCATGATTTCTTTAAATGGAGAAATAATTGACAAATGGCTGGCTTAAATGAAGTTTTTTAAAAGAGGCTTAAAACAATGCCAATTTTTTCAATCATTAAAAAGACAGTGCAATTTTTCATAATTGTGTTTTTAAAATGTTACATAAAGTTAAATTAATGGACACATATACAAATCCACTCTGTTTACATACAGCATAAGTAAGCATATACATACATGTGTGTATGTATGTATATATACATTGTACATATATGTATAAATACTAAATAAATACAAAGTACATAAACTGTGCAAGTCTCCTGAAACTGCATATACTTCTTCATGACTTTAGTGTTCAACAGCTGCTTTCATTACATAGTAAAATCCATGAGGCACTAATCACTAAAGATTACCTCTAGGTAAAGTAATAATAACACTCTGACCTATGTAGTTAGCCTTTCCACTCACTTGTACCATACAGTGATTGTTTTTTAATGCAAGGTGAAAATGAAACTCAGCATCTGGGGAGCATACCTGCCCCATCCTAATCAGACTTTCCTTCCACTCTCTATGCAGCAAAGCACATTGAGTTGAGGTTTAAATGTACCAACATCCCTTGTTCTTCACTATCTATAGTGGGGAAGTAAAGGTCACTGATTCCTTACCAAATAAATTCTCAACTGTATAAGAACTGACTTCAAACAAAATAAGCTACTAAAAAAAGAAACTCTTTCCTATCCATTCCCTACAATGGGTAAAGAGGTTCACTTAATCTCAGAGAAGCAGTCACAAACATAATCAAGTGTATATACATGGAATTTAATTTAATGTACTATATTTTTTGTTTCTTTTATTTTTAATAAATATTTTAATTTAGAATATATTTAGATTTACAGAAAAATTTACAAAGATGATAGAATTCTTATATATTTCACAGGTACTTTATCCAGTTACATCTTAAATTGGCATAGAATATACATTACAATTAATGACCCAATACTGATATACTGTTATTAACTAAAGTTCACACTCTATCCAGATATCTTAGTTTTTTTTTAAACCTAAACGCTTGTTTTCTATTTTAGGATCTTGTCTATAATATCATATTGGTTTAGTTATTGAGCCTTTTTAGGCTTTTTTGGCTGTAACCTCTTCTCAAACTCTGATATTTTCAAGGAGTAAGGCTTAGATGTTTTATGGAATATACCTCAGGTGGGATTTGGGATTGAAGATCAGAGGGGTCACTATTCTCATCAAATCATATTAAAGGTATATACTATCAACATGATTTATCACTGGCTTTGACTTTGATCACCTGAGAGAGGGAGTTTTTGTTGAGTTTCTGTTGTGTAAAGTTACTCTTTTTCCCCTTTCCACATTGTACTCTAGAGAAAGTCACTATTCACTATGTACAGTCCACTTGTAAGGAGTAGGAAGTTATGCTCCACCTCCCTGAGGACAGAGTATCTACAAAAATTTTTTGAAATTTTTCTGCATGAAATTTTTATACTCTAATTTATTTATTCAATCATTCATTTATATTGTATGAACATATGTATGTTAATTCTGTATTTTGGATTATAAGCTGGTACAACTTTATTTTGTTGCTAAAATTCTTCCAGCTTTAGCCATTTAAAATTCTTTTAGATAGCTTCTGTGACCTTTTGACATATATATATGTGTGTGTAATGTATATATGTGTATATATGTACATATGTATGTATAT
>SJYQ01002406.1:208310-221156 GCA_006410935.1 Redunca redunca
TTTTTACTTTATTTTGTTTTACAATACTATATTGGTTTTGCCATACACTGACATGAATCCACCATGGGTGTACATGAGTTCCCAATCCTGAACCCCCCTCCCACCTCCCTCCCCATATCATCTCTCTGGGTCATTATAAAGGTCCTCTGTACATATGAAGAAACCAAAGATCAGAACTACAGAGTAATTTCTGTAGAACTTTAAATAGTATTAATGATGATTTTAAAGGTGTGTTCTCTTCTACGGTGAGGGGGAGGGGAATGATGACATATAAAGAACAGGAAATATTGCAATTCTTGGGCATGAGAAAGAAGGAGGAACTTCCTCTGCTCTTAGAGTTGACCCAAGAAAAAGGAAGAGGTGGCTAAATCTGGGACAGCTGAAATCTGAGACTGGAAAGTAATCAAGATTTGCCCAGACAAGTTGGGGAAGAGAAGTACTAGCGTAAGTGGAGGTACATGCAGAAGATGGAATACTTTGGAGAAAATGGAGTGTGCATTGTAAACTAAAAAGTTTACTTTACTAAAGTTGCTTTGAAATTGGAAATCTAGGGCATTGATGTGTCAACTATACGTTGACACTTGTCTTCTACCTCTGTAAGGATTAAATCATGTGCTACTGCAGCTGCTAACCTTCAACACCCACTGAAAGGAGTTAAGGGTCGAGAGGAGAAATGAGGCACTCTATGCTCAGGGAACAAGTGGCAGGAAAGGTCTTCAGATAGTTAGATATTTTCAGGAGCTGATTTTATGAGCCCAATTCTTACATCTCCCATTTCTAGAAAAACACTAAAATCCTTCATAGCGATGACTATTACTTGTGACTAGGAAAAGGTTCAAGAGACTAGTAGAAACCTCAAAAAATATATGCTTGATTGTATGTATTCCTCCATCAAGATCACATATACACTGACCTTTACCCCCTTGCTTCTTTGGAGAAGTTTCTCACAGCTATCTGAGGTGCTGTCTCCCAGGCTGGAGTCCTCATTTTGCCCCAAATAAAACTTAACTTGCAACTCTCATGTTGTGCATTTTTTAAGTCAACAGATGAATGAAGTATTAGCATTGCATATTCCTTCCTCCACGTGAAAAACCACAACCTAATCACTGACTACAGTGATACACTAGTTCAACAAAATGTTTTGTTCTATGAACAGGGCCCCTGAAGCACCAGATCACCACCCATTAATGATGGCTCATGTTTTGATCCACATTATCCAACATGTGACAAGAGAATCATACAGGCAAAACTATATCACCTATATCACCTATGTACACCTATAGTACATATATGTACTATATACAGATAACACAATTTTTCATTTGTTTAAAGAATACCTGTGCAACCAAATTAATATGTCAGTTTACATCTCAGAAGTAAAATAAAGTTTCCTGTTAGCCATATATATTAAGGTTAAACTTTGTCCTTCAGGTTAATATTAATTAAAAGAGAAATAAAGCAGATCCTGGTGAGTAAAAGCTTCATATATCTAGAATAGACCATAGTCTGTATGGAAAGAGAGAAACAGATTTGTTAATTCAGTCTGAGGTTTATAATCTAATTGACCCACTAAAAACACATATATTCTATATTATATCACAATTTTAATTTTAGCAACAGCTATACTTTCCCAGGTGAATGAATTTCAGTTTAATCAAGTTTTTCAGAGTTATATAAGTAATTATTCTAATGTCCTTGCTACCATTATTATTCTTTCTATCAAAAGAATAACATTAATATTAGTTCAACACTAGAAAGTCACTTTAACTGTTTTATTAGAGAAGAAAATGATCAGTTTTTCTTCTCATTAATCAACATATGAAAAATGAAATGTTGGAGACAATATAAAGAAAAGGGGACACTCGTTGTTGTGAATGTAAATTAGTGTTCGTTGCAGCATTATTTACAATAGCCAAATGTGAAACAACTTAAAGATCCATCAACAGATGAATGGATAATGAAGATATGCGCACACACACACATGCACACACACACACACACACACACATACACACATGGAATACTACTCAGCCATACAAAAGAATGAAATCTTGCCATTTGCAACAACCTGGATGGACCTTCAGGCTGTTATGCTAAGTGAAATAAGCCAGATAGAAAAGAACAAATGCTATATGATTTCACTTATATGTGGGATCTAAAACAAACAAAATTAAACAAAATCAAATCCATAGATATGGAGAGCAAACCAGTGGTTATCAGAGGGGAGGAGGCTTGGTAGCAAAATAGGTGAAGAGGGTTAAACATACAGTGAAGGATGGCAACTGGGCTTGTGGTGGTGATCACTCTGTAGTATATAGAGATGCTGAGTTATAATATTGTACAACTGAAGCATAATAAAAAATATATGAAAGCTTATTTTTTTCCTGTTGTAGCAGTGTAATTTTTATTGGAAAATTTAAAACTGGCTTTCCTAAAACTATTAGTTTTTATTTGCAAATTATCTCAACAAAAAATATACTGAATCAAATCTCTCTCTCTCTCTCTCTCTCTCTATATATATATATATATATATATATATATATATATGTTTCTCAAGAGGCATCTCTCTCTATATATAATGTCATATTAAGCACTGCCAGGAACATAGAGATAACTGGGGCAACGCTATTACTCACAAGGAGATTGAGACTAATGGAATTTGATAATTCAAAAACCTCAATCACAAGAGTGAATGTAGGTATAATCAGAGAAGAACTTGAAGGAAAATCTCAGGATTTGGAGCCAGACCAATGTGAAGTCCAAGTCCCACCAATCACTAGCTCTGTGATCATGCAGTCCTTAAGAGTCTTTGAATTTCGGTTTACTGAGTTGTCTTATCAAATGGGACTTTTTATGAGAAATCAAGAGAATGTTTTTTGTATAGCACAACGTAAATTGCAAAATGCTGCAGAAATGCAAGTTAATAGGGTTTCAAAAAATGGACAAAATGACTGTATTCATTTCTTACAATCAGAAATACAGTCTCCCTTCACAGATGTTTACCAGTTTGCTAAGGAAATGATACAGGAGATTGGATGAACTGCACCTCCACAAAATAAAAATGGCATTTCCAAAGAAAGAAACAGCATGGGAAAGGCATAAAGATTTTTAAATTCAGGTTGTGTTTGACAAATTTAGAGGGATTGTATTTGTCTACAGAATGTGGACCATGGATACAGGATTCATGGGAAATCAGGGTGAAAAATAGGGTAGGGAATTAATGCCAGAAGATGAAAGGTGTGGTGATGTGAATGCCATTTAAAATATAATAGATAACAGGAAAATGATATTTGAAGTAGTGACACAATTTGTTATGAATGAACAGAAGACACATCTGATGGCAGCACAAAGGGTGAACTGGAATTTAGAGCAGATAGAGAGTGGAAGTGGAATCTGGGTGAGTTTGAACGAGTGTAGGAATAGTACGAATAGAACAGCGACAGAGGAACAGACCTTGAAGACGACGAAATCCAAATCATCAGCTAAGGCCTCACTCCAGACCTCAAGCGTCTGTGTTTAGTTATCAAATAAAATTTCCAACTCATAATCCTGAAGGCATACCAAACTCAATAAAACTTTTTCACTATCCCCTCTAAATTTGCTTTTCTTCCTTACATTCACTAACAGTGCCCACTCCTAAATTATCCATTGCTTCATCTCCACATGCTTTGAGGATATTTCTTAATTTGACTGAAGGCATCTGCAATCTACTCAATTTTCTTAGTCGGAACTATTGCAGTCATTCATAATAACTTTCCCTCATTTCTTATATCCAGTAATGTGCTGAGTCTAGTCAATTCCTCCTTGTCTTTGCCATCTGTCCCTCTTCTCCCTTTAAGGCCACAAATCCAAAATCTCCTTTGTAAATAACTGCCTTTTAAATGTCTATACTTATTGTAGAATCAGCTTGTTAATTTATGTAAAATGTCCTTCTGGGCTTTTTAATAGAACTGCATTGTATCTATAGATTAATTTGGAAGATAGTTGATATGATGCAATATTGAGTTTTCCAATATTTACGTGGGTTTTCACCTCTTCTTTAAACTTTCTTGAAATTCTCTCAATGATTCCTANAGGTATTCCTACAATAAGCTGTTTTTTATGTTATTGTGAATTTTATTGTCTATTCATTTTCTATTATGTATATTAATATTGAAACTATGACTTTGATAAATGACATAAAGAACAGTAGATTACAGCAACAGAAGTAATTTTCTACACGTACATGTGATTCTTGGATGAGTCTCACAAATGCATTTTGAATAAAATAAGGCAGACAAAGCAAGGCTGATAACATCATTTAATTTATATGAAGTACAAAGACAAATGACACAAATCTCTGTTGTTAAATGTCAAGATTATATTTACTTTTAGGTAGATAATCACTGGAAGAGTTTACAAAAAGACTTATGAACAACAGATACTGTCCTATTTATTTGGATGCTGGTTACATTGATGTGGGCAGTAAGTTCAGAGTCAGAGACTTGTACTTTTATGTACAGTTTATATATATATATATATAAAAGATTTTGAAGAAATAGAGATGAGGTTTACTTTCAGTTTACTTTTACTACTTAGTATCAGTCAGTTCAGTTCAGTCGCTCAGTCGTGTCCAACTCATTGCGAACCCATGAATCGCAGCAGGCCAGGCCTCCCTGTACATCACCAACTCCTGGAGTTTACTCAGACCCACATCCATCGAGTCAGTGATGCCATCCAGCCATCTCATCCTCTGTTGTCCCCTTCTCCTCCTGCCCCCAATCCTTCCCAGCATCAGGGTCTTTTCCAATGAGTCAACTCTTTGCATNGAACTCTTTTGCTTTTTCCATGATCCAGTGGATGTTGGCAATTTGATCTCTGGTTCCTCTGCCTTTTCTAAAACCAGCTTGAACATCAGGAAATTCACAGTTCACGTATTGCTGAAACCTGGCTTGGAGAATGCTGAGCATTACTTTACTAGCATGTGAGATGAGTGCAATTGTGCAGTAGTTTGAGCATTCTTTGGCATTGCCTTTCTTTGGGATTAGAAAGAAAACTAATTTTTTCCAGTCCCATGGCCACTGCTGAGTTTTCCAAATTTGCTGGTCTATTGAGTGCAGCACTTTCACAGCATCATCTTTCAGGATTTGAAACAGCTCAACTGGAATTTCATCGCCTCCACTAACTGTTCGTCGTGATACTTTCTAAGGCCCACTTGACTTCGCATTCCAGGATGTCTGGCTCTAGATGAGTGATCACACCATCATGATTATCCAGGTCGTGAAGATCATTTTTGTACAGTTTCTGTGTATTCTTGCCACCTCTTCTTAATATCTTACTGTACTTAATGATTTAAGCCTTATACACAATATAGGGAGTGAAAATGGGAGGAAATAATGATGTTGTACAGAGAAGTACAAACCCTGAGAGCGTTTTTGCATGACTTGTATATTATTCCTTAAAAATGCCCCACCTATGACATCTTTTCATGTTTCATTGCTGGAACAACTTGGCTGTATTTGAGTTCTTTCTGAATTCTAAATACTTTTTGACTGCTAAGTCCCTAGGGAGAAGATAGGATGGAGCTGCACTAAAAACCTATTTGGTTTCAAAGTGATAGTCTCACAAATCCAGATTAGAAATGGGAGACAGCTCAGTTCAGTCGCTTAGTCATGTCCAACTCTTTGCGACCCCATGAATCGCAGCACGCCAGGCCTCCCTATCCATCACCAACTCCTGGAGTTCACTCAGACCCACATCCATCAAGTCAGTGATGCCATCCAGCCATCTCACCCTCTGTCGTCCCCTTCTCCTCCTGCCCCCAATCCCTCCCAGCATCAGAGTCTTTTCCAATGAGTCAACTCTTCGCATGAGGTGGCCAAAGTACTGGAGTTTCAGCTTTAGCATCATTCCTTCCAAAGAACACCCAGGACTGTTCTCCTTATTCCTTATTGGTGGCACATTGCTAAATAGAGGTAACACTGCATGAAAACAGGTCATAATTAATGTATCAAATATTAGCATATTTAATCCCAGTGTATCTTAGGCACTGAGATGCCTTGTACTTTGAAAGTATGATATTTACCTCGTATTAACTGCCATCAAACCATGCTAAGTAGCCATGAGATACACACTAGAAATCCCATGTTTCTGAATTTCACTTTTTATCCTAAAACATGGTACAAGATTATTCAAATATATTTTTGTTCTATATATTTATTTTTGGTCTTCACTTAGTAAATATACCTATGTAATGTATTATGACATGCTTAGGTATTTAATAATGAAAAATGCCTTCCAGCAATATCTCAATGATTTCCATTCGATTATTACAAGAATGCTTTTCAGCATCTTCATGTTTTATCCATATATATTTAGTAAGGCTATAGAATTCATCTAAATTATACCACAGTACATGTCTTCATCAATTTTAGTTTAGTTTTTAATGGATTTCCAGACTCATTTAAAAATCTTAACAAAATTATGCCCCCCCCAAAATAAATACACTTTCTTGCTCCAATTACAGCCTTAAGAGTTTATGTTAATTCTAAATAAAAATATACTGATGTCTAACTTACACCATTCCAAATTAAATAAAAATTCCTAGCAGGAAAAATAAACATCCCAAATAATTCAATTTTATTTAACACCTATGATTGAGAGCAATATACGTTGTGGACATGCATATTCTTAGAAATTTACAGTTGAGATTTTTAAGTTAACTGCAAAGAACCATGCAAACAAGGCTGAAAGCTGTCCCTGAGCTCAGTATAACCATTTTACACCTTAGCTAAGTCCTTATGCTATGGAAGTCCTTTAGAAATATTGAGGTATTTAGTTTATTTTCAATTATTTACAACTCCATAAAATAATAAAGTAGACATGAAATGGCTATAGATTAAGTACTATGTGATGAGAATTCAAAAATATGAAATCTCTATATTTTAAAGTATTGCAACTCTGTGAAAAATAAAATGGTAAATCAATATAAACACTGGTGAGTCTTTTCTAGAGAACAAACATGAACACAAATAAGACATACACCCGGCTTTCCTTTTTTATTTTTTTGACTATTGAAGGTAAAAAATATCTTATCAGTTTGGCAAGTAATGATGGCAATAAAGAATAGGATGTCTGTTCAAATAATGAGTAATTTGTCTAGATTTAGCATTTTCAGTAAGGTTGAAATATCTTAATAGCTGTAAAATATCTGCTATTAAAAATAGCAGAAAAATTATCTGGTGTATCTACTCAGAAAACAATCTTTTAAGCAAGTAAAATCAATTAAAACAGAGTGAATCAAATTGTTACTACTTTTAGCTTTAAAGAGAAATGAACTACATATTTTCCTTTAATGTGAATTGTCCCTAGTAAATCAAGAAATTTAAATTGTCAAAAATTATTTACCTTAACTCTGCAGGTTAAGGTAAAACTAAAATGTTCTTAAAGACCGAGCCTTTTACTTTTAGTAGTTCTTACTATGTGGAAATCATTACATATCATCTTATCTATCAATAAAGGGACTCAACAAAAAGAGCTAGGTCAGGGTGAAATCCATCCCATTCAATAAAAGCGACTCACAAAATGTACATGCAAGCTCAGACAAAAGCAAAATAAGTACAAAATAGATTCTGTGTGGGTTTGAAAGAATTAACTTGTCCTGTCTGGCAGTAATCAGTGTTTCATTTGAAAAATCAACTTCCTGTTTGATGGACTGACTAATGAAGTAGACAAAAATTCAAACTAATATTTTCATAAAAAGCATGATGTCCTTATTCTGCCCTGTCTCATCCAGCTCCCTTTTATCCTCCGTTTCTACTCTCCCACATATAGGAAATTACTCACTCACACTGGGACACATTAAAGTTCATTTTTAAAAAAAAAGAAAGAAAGAAATCTACAAACCAACACAAGGCCATTAAGGATATAAAATAAATTTACTGTTGCTTATAAACACCCTAAGTTATAAGAAAATGAAGAAATGGAACGGATTGAGCACCACTAATCATCCTTAACCTATTCTGATAAATTTTTCTCTTAAATTCAACAGTCATCTAGTAGTTCATTTATAATTTCCACATAATTAAAAGCTGTGGTCAGTTATTTCTAAGATTGAAATTTCATTAATTTTTAAAATTTAATCAAACATTTTACAAAATTAAAGTTTTATTTATAATCAGATACATTATTNAATGTGAGCCAGTACACAATATAACAAATATGTCACCTCAAAGACCTAAATTTTTTACTCAGTCATATTTATATACCTAAATTATGAGTTACTCAAGGGAGCTACATAAAGTCCTTAAGGACATATTCCCTTCACTAGTAAAACTGAACTCAGTCTCAGTTAAATTATTAATAGGTACACTTTTGAGTTAAATCACTATGTCTATCACCAAATATCTATGAAATCAAATTGCACTGATGTTTTTATTACAGTATTCATTGAAACACATGTTTTAGTAATGTATTTATCTGATCCAAGGTCTGGTTTTAGTAATCTTCATATGCTACATTTAACTGAGCTGTATTTTCAGCATAGGGTTATTATATTAAAGTTATATGGGACAAAAACTATATATCACATTTTCCTAGAGAGTAACTCACAGTTATAAGTACTTCAATAATTGTTTGACCTGGAAATGGCAATGTAAGTACTAGAATGTAGAGTGATCTTTACTGAAACCTGTAAAGATCAGTCCCAGAAACAGAGAAGAGCAAGAAATTGGTCTGAAGGGTCTACAGGTTTAACTCTGATTCAGTGATTGGGCAACATGATCTGTGTTATCTTGTTGATTGACGTTTCTTATGGCTACTGAGCTCTCTTAGCAATCTCTTTCTTTCCTTATTGTCTTATGCTTGCTTTAGAGCTCCATTACCTCAAATATTCAAACATAAAGTCGTTTTTTTCTTTTCCAAAGGTGTGGCAGCAGGTTGCCTACCAGTCTACTGCAGAAGTGTTAAGAACACTTTGGGCTCCTTCTATCATTATCCTTTTCTAGTTCTCAGGAGTAGAGGATAGTCTACCCACTAGTAAGATCCTCTTTATCTTTCTTGGTACCAGAGGCCCCTATTTGTCACAGAGACTAATGTGGACCTTTCCCATGAGCATCCATGAACCTGTCACACTCATTTCAGGGCTTACAGTACGGTGATGAAACTCCTGACCAACCTACCAGTAAAACCCAAGAAATCCAAAGGCTTCATTCCCATTCAATTGCCTGATAGCCCCAGGAACAGCTTGTTTCTAGAGAAGTGGATAGATTGGAGTTTGGGGTAGAAGAAAAGCAACAGCTATTCCAAAAGAAATCTTTCATTAATTTTAGAACAATTTTTCTAACAAAACTGATGTTTTTGGTCCATAATGCTTTTTGACTTACTACAGATAAATTTCAGGCTACAAGTCATACTACAAGTCATACTTATCAAAGAACTCTTGAAATAGATTTCCTGATGTTTTAGTTAGACATCAGGCTATCCAGTGAGCTTAAAGCAAGTTATTACAAATCAATTTAAATGTTCTAAATGGCAAATACTAACAACTGAAGTGAGTTGGATTTTTTTGAGTACAAGGGAAGATTTTATTACTTATTTTCAAAGTAAAACCACTCCTAAAGGGATATAGGGCATGAAGAAATCAAAGACATCATTTTGTTTAACCCTGACACATGATTTTAGCAGGTGCAGGCAAGTTGAGAGCACAGAATTCCAGACCTTGACCTTGAACAAAACTTAGCATGTGTGTGCCAGCAATAGGCTGCCTCACACCCTGAGAGACCACAGGCAGATGTAGCCAAGTCAGGGATTCAATTATAGGGAACAAAGGATCGATCTGTAAAGGCCTTTTAGGTGTTAGCAAGCAAAGCATTGTTTGTTGCTTTTAAATTTAAAAATAATTGAGTTCAGTATCCATTCAGAGCATTAAGGAGGGTCTATATTTAAATTCTTCATGACAAAGGGGAAACAGTAATTAAGACAGTGTGAAAATTTTGGAAGTAGACAGAGTAATTAGAAATAAGACCCTCTGACTGTGGCTGCCACTAAAGTGAATTGCTAAACTGCCTAAGAAAACAACAAATGCTATTCTCTGAGAGCTGAGGCTTTATGTATTCATAAATGGCTATTTTCACCAGACATAGTAAATGAATAGTGCCAACTTTTTCTCAACTCAGCTTTGGTTCTCAGTTAGTGGATTCTGGGCAACTGTCATAAACAACCAAGCATCTTGGTGAGACTAAACACAAGAATATATTTTGTATCTGCATTTCTCCATTCAAAGAGCATATAACTCTTACCACGGTCTTTGTTAACTGTAATGGGAACAGAACATGATTGTTCTAGGTACAACTGCCATTCAGAGCAAGATTAGCTTGCTTTCTAAATTTGGTAGTGGCTGGGCCAGTGCTGTGTTAATCACGTGGTGGTGGTTGTGCTTTAGTCGCTAAGTTGTGTCCAACTCCTGCAACTCCATGGACTAAAGCCCTCCAGGCTCCTCTGTCCGTGGGATTCTACAGGCAAGAATACTGAAGTGGGTGGCCATTTCCTTCTGTTCCCTATAAAATATTTGACTCTTTCAAAATAAAGCTCAAAAGAGACTTAGAGTTGAACAAACACAACTTCTGAATATTTTAAGAAGCTATGTTTGTTTGAATTAGAGACAGTCCAGGTTGCTGCTAAAGGAATTCCAGTATAGGTGAATTGAGATCCTGATTAGTGAATTATAGTTGGTTAGGGCTCCCTGGTGGCTAAAATGGTAAAGAATCCATCCATCTGCATTGCGGGAGACCTGGGTTTGGTCCCTGGGTCAGGACGATCCCTTGGAGAAGGGAATGGCTACCACTGCCAGTATTCTTGCCTGGAGAATTCCACGGACAGAGGCTAGCTCCTGTGGACTAACATTTCCTCTTTTCATTGACCAAATTGTGCCCCCCGACCCCAATTCATGCATTGAAATCCCAACCCTAGTACCACAGAAAAAGACCACGCAGGGTCTTTACAAGGGTGGGTAAGTCAAAATTCAATCATTAAGGTGGGATTAAATCAATATAACTGATGTCCTTATAAGAGGAAATTTGGACACATACATGTATTAGGGAAGATAACTTGAAGACACAGGAGAAAATCACCATCTACAAGTCAAGTGGAGAAGCCTGGAATCGATTCTTTTTTCATAGCCCTTAGAAGGAACCAATTCTACTAACACTCTGATCTCAAACTCCTAGCCTCCAGATCTGCAAAAAAAAAAAAAAATTCTGCTGTTTGAGTCAGCCACTCTGTGGTACCTTTTTATGGTAACCTTAGCAAACTAATATATAGGCGTTCATCTAATTCCCTTTTAGTGGAAAACAATATATCAAAAATTCTGTACAAAGTATATTTGGTCTCTTTTAACCTTCCCTTCCACTTGACCAGTCAGAGGCAGCATTTAGTTTTTCTTCCCAGAAAACTCAAAGTTCCCAAATTAGTTGTTTTGTGTCCTTTGGAAGCAGGCCCATTTTTCTCTAATTTCAGACATATTTTCCCCAGCAATATTAGTGTTATTATAGTTCTTCACTTCTTGATTCTTTTGTTATCTTTCCAATTGTTTCAAAAATTAGGTGAGGAAGAGAGGTGCTTTGTACTGGCCCCCTACAAGGGCTCTAAAATTTGCCTTGGTGATAATGAAAGTTTGTGTAATTATCACAAATTTTTTAAATGTTTTTCAAATTTACAGAACCTATTCTTTCACTACCTTGCTCACTTCCCTGAGACAATGCCCTGTTCTAGTTGAAGAGGCTGTGATAAACTGCAGATTTAGGGATATCACCCTGATTAACCATGCCCTAGAGTTGTTTTTGTTTCCAAGACTTTCTTTTGATGTCTATTGTACCAAGAACAGATGAACAAACCACACATTTGGAATTGCTAAACTATTTCTCAAAATATTTTTTAAAATTTTAAAAAGCAAAATGCATTCTCATAAACACTTTTCCCATTAAAGCAGTGCGTATTGTAACACAAACTCTCTCCATATGGTTCTGATTCATTTACACTTAACTCATCAAAAAGTTGTTTGGGGGAAAAAATACTTGATTGCCCAGTAAATTGTTTTGATCATTTTATTTTAAAAACAGGACATATTATCCAAAGTAAACAAAAGTCAAAGTGGACAGCTGATGTCTAATTCTATCCCATTGTTCTAAGATTCAGTGTTTTATATTCAAACATTCACATGGTCATTTCTAAGCCAAACAATCACTAAAATATTTACAAATACACATGGTTCTCTAGAAAAATGTGAAGATGTTGTCCTAAATAATTTTGATATAATAATTCCATGCTGAAATTGTAGCTCAATTAAAATACAGCATTATGAAGGACTTGGGTCAGATAAACACTGCTAAAACATATGTCATTGAATATTAGAATACAAACATTGGTTGTACTAGATTCTACAGAGATTTAGAAAGAAATCATAATAATTTATAGTCCAAAATTGCACTTATTTTGTACTGGAGACTGAGTTCAGGTTTTCTAGTGGGTAGAGTATTCCACAATGACTTTATTTAACTTCTTTGAATAACTCATAACTTAGAAAAGTAACTGTTACTGAATTACAAATGTATATTAAAAATTTTGAAAGATAATCAAAACTGGATATTAAGTTATACATTGAGAATTAATGATGATTTTAATACATTTCTGAAGTTTGATATATCTAACCAAAGAGGCCTCATTAACTTTGTAGGTTTCCACCTTGTCATTGCTATAATATTTCATAGATGACTCAAATTACAATGAGTTGTTATAATAATTGTAAATATTTAATCATAATTAAATAAGCCTATGAGTATATAACTATGAAGTTCTATTTTTAAAACAAAT
>SJYQ01002406.1:244952-263401 GCA_006410935.1 Redunca redunca
AAAGCATGAATGTGCTGAGAAGAAAACTTCAATAGGCTTGAAATTAAGACAGTGCTTGATCCCCATTCAGATTCTGAGATTAGTATATCAGACTAAATCCCATGACATTCTAGAACAACATTCTATTGCAGTCTTGCCAGAGATAAATCCATTTATTACTCAGTAAAAATGTATCTGTTTTCATTTTAATCAGAAAGCAATACCCTTTTTTCTGTTGTTGTCTTTCATCTTTGAAACACAAAATGTTTTAAGAAGTATTATCCATTATAAAGAAAAGAGAAAGGAGCTAGAGATGGGATGACTTTATTTCAGTGTTCCCCCAAGGCCTGACACAAAGGCTAGAGAATTCAACAATCTCAGCTTCTTAGAAGTAGTGCAAGGTTTCACTCACTGGAATTCAATGCCCTTTGGGTTAATTCATGTTTCAGTAATGTTTCCCTTAGGTTTATTTTTCTGTAAAGCCAAACACAAATCTGCCTTTTTAAGGGCATTATGTTTTTCAAAAGTGAGCTTTTAAACATTGATATGAGAACTGTGATAGTGGTGTTAAGGTACACATTAAGGGGAAATGTACGTAGGGAAAAATACAAGGGGAAAAAAAAAACAGGTAATAATGTGCCCAGTAATCTCAAAATCAAAGTTGTCCACTTAGAAATGCTCATTCTGTTTCACAAATTGATGATGAAGAGAAAACTCCAAAGTGGATGTAAATTGTATGCAGCCATTTGAAACCTTTGAAACATAGCTTGTCTGCGATTGTAAAGGGGTATGTTTCTAAAATTTCTTTGTAAATCATTTGTTTAGAACTCAGAAAGAATTTCCCCACTGAAACTATATTGTTCATGATGTTTTGTAGGTTAGGTTTCAGAGCAAAACCACAAAAATCTGCTGTATCCCAAATGGACCTAAAATGTGGTAAAACTGACTATCTTTTCCTCTACAGCACACTCAGTCCCTCTGAGGCTTCTTATACAGTTACTGCAGAAAACAGTGGAAAGCCAAGCCTGAAAAAGAATGCCATGCCCTACAAACTGGTCACCAGGGCCAAAATGGGACTTTACAACAGGAATATCTGCTGTGAATTGAGAAGATAAATATCTCAGACCCAGTTCCCACACAGGCATGTTTTCTGAGTTATGATTCTCTCTCAAAATGTAGGAAAATCCAGCTTGAGGAGAGTCAAGGCATGTGTCCAGAAAGAAACCATGCAGGTGATATTAGTTCCACATTATCCCTCCTCCCAAATGTTTGTAATATTGTATAACTCACTGGAGCTTCTCTTTTTCTAAGTGGCCTTATCTTTGATAATTACTAATTAACAACTAAAATTACAAATTATCATAATAACCAATGATTAACAGCAATGAATAATATTCTAAGTCGTTATGACAGCTACTAATAATACACAAACATCTATTAACACTAGTAACCTTTTAATGAACACCTACATGCAACAAACAGTTAATTTGTTGACTTTTCATCCTCATAACAACTCTAAAAAGGATAATTCATCACAGTAAAGTATGGAAGAGAAAAGAGATGTTCACAGAGATTACTAAAAACTTAGTTTTTCATCTCTAAACTGGTAGAGCTAGGATTGCAATGTAATTCCTCTGATCTTAACCATCATTCCTTAATTAACTGAGCAATTCATTCATTCATTCAGAAATTGTTTATTGAGGGCCTACTATGTGGCATGCATGGTTCAGAGAGAGGTTTAACTTTAAGAGGCAAATATGCTTTAGGGGATTTAGTTAGCCAGAAGTAGAGAGAAGTAAACCAAGGGGAGAAACAGGGATAATAGGGAAAAGTTGTAATTTAGAGAAATCAAACAAGAGAGGCAATTATAAGTTTATTATTGGTACCTGAAACTCCAGTACTTTGGCCACCTCATGCGAAGAGTTGACTCATTCAAAAAGATCCTGATGCTCTGATTGGGGGCAGGAGGACGAGGGGACGACAGAGGATGAGATGGCTGGATGGCATCACTGACTCGATGGACATGAGTTTGGTTGAACTCCGGAGGTTGGTGATGGACAGGGATACCTGGCATGCTGCAATTCATGGGGTCGCAAACAGTCGGACACGACTGAGCGACTGAACTGAACTGAATGGAACCAATTCAGTCATATATCATATATAGTTTATGTACTACATATGATATATATTTATTATAGTCATTTTCATCTCCTGATGATAAATCCCATACCTGATATTATATATTTTTACAGTTGAGCTCCACTTGCTTTGAATAATAAACTCACTTCTCCAACAGAGCATCAACCAGGAAAAAATGATATTTCATCTTTTCTGAAGATGTGAAGAAGAGGCTGCTAGTCATGTAAATGTAGAATGCTATAAAAATAATAACTTTATATGAGAGAAGAGGCTGAACTTCTGACTAAAAATGGGAAATAAAGGAAAATATTAAGTATGGAATTTTTGATTATATTATAATGGTGGTATATAAATGGAAATTTAATGAATAAGAAAAATATTTCTGCCAATACATGATTAAAGTTTAGTATGATCTGTGCCTGAGACATGCATTGCTTTGGAGAAGACAGAGATATAGGCTACTATTACAAGGTATGAGAGTATACGGAAAACAAAACTGTAACATTGGCCATGGAACCTAGGTATGGGAATATTTTCTTTCCATTTATATGCATATTATTAAAAAGAATCTGGTGAATATTCATAGAAAATTAGGGATACCTAAGTCACAATATGAATACCACATTGCTAATATTTGCTGGTGGTATGATATTTCTACAAACCTTGTTTTAAGAGTTCTTAGGTACAAAGAGTGGTCATATATCTCTAGGTGTGATAGGAGCTCCATCCAAGTGAATGGTAATTGCAATACTTACATGCCTTCCATGCCTATCTGAGCCATTTGTGTCAGTGATATTTCCAGTATTAAAGTTACTTACACACCAGACGGTTATGGTTACAGAATGTCCTTTTATTAATTGAAGTATAGTTGATTTATAATATTTAATTATAAATGCTCTACATTGTCATGTTAGAGCATAGTGATTCAGTTATTTATTCTGATTATATTCCATTATAAGTTATTAGAAGACGTTAAATATAATTTCATGCAATATACAGTAAATGCTGTTGCTTATCTATTTTATACATAGTAGTTTGTATCCTTTAATCCCATACTCTTAATTTGCCACTCCTCCCTTTCCTCTCCCCTTTGGTAACTATAATTTTGTTTTCAATGTCTGTGAGTCTGTTCCTATTAAGTGTGTAGATTCATTGGAATTACATTTTTAGATTTCATATGCAAGTGATCTCATTTATCATATAATATTTGTCTTTTTTTGTCTGATTTACTTTGCTAAGCATAATAATTCTCTGAGTCCATGTTGCTGCAAATGCTGAAATTTCATTCTTTTTTGGTAATATTCCATTATATATAATATAAATTATATATGTGTAATATATATATATATATTATGTCTTCTTAAACCAGTCATCTGTGGATGGGCACTTGGGTTGTTTCCATGTCTATGTCCTACTGTAAGCAATGCTGTTATAAACACTGAGGGTGCATCAGTTCAGTTCAGTTCAGTCGCTCAGACGTGTCCGACTCTTTGTGACCCCATGAATTGCAGCACGCCAGGCCTCCCTGTCCATCACCAACTCCCAGAGTTCACTCAGACCCACGTCCATCGAGTCAGTGATGCCATTCAGCCATCTCATCCTCTGTCGTCCCCTTCTCCTCCTGCCCCCAATCCCTCCCAGCATCAGGGTCTTTTCCAATGAATCAACTCTTCTATGAGGTGGCCAAAGTACTGGAGTTTCAGCTTTAGCATCATTCCTTCCAAAGAAGTCCCAGGGCTGATCTCCTTCAGAATGGACTGGTTGGATCTCCCTGCAGTCCAAGGGACTGTCCCAGGGACCAGTGACAGCACACTTTGCCAGCTGAAGCCGCCCCACCCAGCCACATAAAAGGACCTATCAGCCCGCGATGCCTCGGCCTGGCGACCTGACCTATCCGAACCCCTGCCCATTAACCTGATCATCCCTCACAACAAACTTATATAAGCCGTTTCTAACACGGTCTGGGCGTGGACTTCCTCGACCTGCCTCTTTCAGGTCGGGGAATCCCACCCTGGAGCGCTTTGCCATTAAAAAGCCTGTTAGATATTCTTTTCCGGGTCCTGGTCATCTTTACCTAACAGTTAGATCATAAGGAATCAGAGTTGAGCATCTTATTCACATGTCTGTCATATTATGTCTCTTTAGAAAAATGTCTATTTAGGTCTTCTGTCCTTTTTTAACTGGCCTGTACCATTTTTTATATTGAGTTTCAAGAACTGGTTGTATACTTTGGAGAATAACTCCTTATTGGTTACATTTAGTTCAGTTCAGCTCAGTTGCTCAGTCGTGTCTAACATTTTGTGACCCCATGAATCACAGCATGCCAGGCCTCCCTGTCCATCACCAATTCCTAGAGTTCACTCAAACTCATGTCCATCGAGTTGGTGATGCCATCCAGCCATCTCATCCTCCGTCATCCCCTCTCCTCCTGCCTCCAGTCCCTCCCAGTATCAGGGTCTTTTCCAATGAGTTAACTCTTCGCATGAGGTGGCCAAAGTATTGGAGTTTCAGCTCCAGCATAAGTCCTTCCAATGAATACCCTGGACTGATCTCCTTTAGGATGGACTGGTTGGATCTCCTTGCAGTCCAAGGGACTCTCAAGAGTCTTCTCCAACACTACAGTTCAAAAGCATCCATTCTTCAGCGCTCAGCTTTCTTCACAGTCCAACTCTCACATCCATACATGACCACTGAAAAATCATAGCCTTGACTAGATGGACTTTTGTTGGCAAAGTAATATCTCTGCTTTTCAATATGCTGTCTTGGTTGTTCATTGCTTTCCTTCCAAGGAGTAAGCGTCTTTTAATTTTATGGCTGCAGTCACCATCTGCAGTGATTTTGGAGCCCAGAAAAGTAAACTCTGACACTGTTTCCACTGTTTCTCCATCTATTTCCCATGAAGTGATGGGACCAATGCCATGATCTTTGTTTTCTGAATGTTGAGCTTTCAGCCAACTTTTTACTCTCCTCGTTCACTTTCATCAAGAGGCTTTTTAGGTCCTCTTCACTTTCTGCCATAAGGGTGGTGCCATCTGCATATCTGAGGTGATTAATATTTCTCCTGGCAATCTTGATTCCAGCTTGTGCTTCTTCCAGCCCAGTGTTTCTCATGATGTACTCTGCATATAAGTTAAATAAGCAGGGTGACAATATACAGCCTTGACATACTCTTTTTCCTATTTGGAACCAGTCTGTTCCATGTCCAGTTTTGACTGTTGCTTCCTGACCTGCATATAGGTTTCTCAAAAGGCAGGTCAGGTGGTCTGGTATTCCCATCTCTCTCAGAATTTTCCACAGTTTATTGTGATCCACACAATCAAAGGCTTTGGCATAGTCAATAAACCAGAAATAGATGTTTTTCTTGAACTCTCTTACATTTTTGATGATCCAGCAGATGTTGGCAATTTGATCTCTGGTTCCTCTGCCTTTTCTAAAACCAGCTTGAACATCTGGAAGTTCATGGTTTACGTATTGCTGAAGCCTGGCTTGGAGAATTTTGAGCATCACTTTACTAGCATGTGAGATGAGTGCAATTGTGCAGTAGTTTGAGCATTCTTTGGCATTGCCTTTCTTTGGGATTGGAATGAAAACTGACCTTTTCCAGTCCAGTGGCCACTGCTGAGTTTTCCAAATTTGCTCTTCACATTATTTGCAAATATTTTCTCCCATTCCATAGGCTGCCTTTTCCTTTTGTGGATTGTTTCCTATAGTGTGGAAAAGCTTGTAAGTTTGATTGGGCCACATTTGTTTATTTTTGCTTTTGTTTCTTTTGCCTTAACAGACTGACCTAAGAGAATATTACTACAATTTATGTTAGAGAATATTTTGTCTATGTTCTCTTCTGGGAGTTTTAGGGTGTCAAGTCTTATATTTAGGTATTTAAACCATTCTCAGCTTATTTTCATGTATGGTATCAGGGAGTGTTCAGATTTCACTGATTTTACATGTAGCCTTCCAGCTCCCCCAACACCACTTGCTGAAGAGACTGTCTTTTCCATTGTACATTCTTGCCTACTTGGTCAAAGATTGACAGTAGGTACACATGTTTACTCCTGGGCTCTCTATTCTGTTCCACTGATTTAAATGCCTCTTTGTACCAATACCATGCTGCATTGATTACTGTAGCCTTTAGTAAAATTTGAAGTCTGGAAGGGTTATACTCCTAGTAGTAGTGTTAGTCAGGCTCCTCTGTCCATGGGATTCTCCAGGCAAGAATACTGGAGTGGGTTGCCATTCCCTTCTCCAGAAGATCTTCCCAACCTGGGGACTGATCCTGGATCTCCTGCATTGAAGGTAGATTCCTTACTGTTTGATCTACAGGGAAGCCATTAAATGCCTCGCTTTGTTCTTTTTGCCCAGGAATGCTGTTAATTCTGGGTCTTCTGTGGTTTTTTATAAATTTTAGGATTATTTTTTCCACTTCTGTGAAAAATGTCATGGGCAACTTGATAGGGTTCTCATTAAATCTGTAGATATCTTTGTGTAGTGTGGCCATTTTAACAATATTAATTATTCAAATTCAAGAATATGGGATAGCTTTCCACTTCTTTGAGTCATTGTCAGTTTACTTTATGAATGTTTTATAGTTCTTAGAGATTAATTCTTTTTCTTCCTTGGTCAGGTTCAGACCTAGGTACTTTAAATTTTTGGACACATTTTAAAAGGAATGGTTTCCTACTTTCTCTTTTTGATATTTCATTGTTAGTGTAAAGAAACACAACATATTTCTGTATGTTAATCTTGTATTCTGTTAGTTTGTCAGATCTACTTATTAGCTCTAATAGTTTTTGTTTGCAGTCTTTTAAGTTTTCTATGTGAAGTATCAAGAGCTTCACTGGTGGCTCAGTTGGTAAAGAATCTTCCTGCAATACAAGAGCCTCGGGTTCAATCCCTGGGTAGGGAAGATTCTCTGGAGAAAGAAATGGCTACCCACTCCAGTATTTTTGCCTGGAGAATTCCATGGACAGAGGAACCTGGCAGGCTACAGCCCATGAGGTCACAAAGACAGACATGACTGACTGACACAAACACACATATAGAATACCATGTCATTTGCATATAATGACAATTTCACATCTCCCCTTCCAATATGGGGGCCTTTTATTTATTTTTCTTGTGTGATTGCTGTGACAAGGACTTCTAATGATGTTGAACAGAAGTGGTGACAATAAGCATTCTTGTCTTTTTCCAGATTTTAGCAGGAAAGCCTTCAGCTTTTAACTGTTGAGTATTATGTTGGCTCTGGGTTTATCATAAGTAGCTTTTACTATGTTGATATATGGTCCCTCTGTATCCATTTTGTTGAGAGTTTTCAGTCATGAATGTATACTGAATTTATCAAAAGAATTTTCTGCATCTATTGAGATAATATTGTGATTTTTATTTTTTCTTTTGTTGATGTGATATGTTGCACCACATCAACTGATTTACATATGTAGAATCATCCTTGTGACACTAGGTATATGACCCTTTTAATGTGATATTGGATTCAACTTGCTAATATTTTATTATTTTTCCATCTATATTAATCAAAGTGGAAAGAGTGACAGGTTTAATTTTCTTGGGCACCAAAATCACTGTGGACAGTGACTGCAGCCACAAAATGTAAAGACATTTGCTCCTTGGAAGAAAAGCTATGACAAACCTATATAGCCTATTAAAAAGCAGAGATATCACTTTGCTGGCAAAAGTCCGTCTAGTCAAAGCTATGATTTTCCCAGTAGTCATGTATGGATGTGAGTGTTGGATCATAAAGAAGGCTGTGTGCTGAAGAATTGATGCTTTTGAACTGTGGTGTTGGAGAAGACTCTTGAGAGTCCCTTGGAAAGTAAGGAGATCAAACCAGTCAATCCTAAAGGAAATATACCCTGAATATTTTTTGGAATGACTGATGCTGAAGCTGAAGCTCCAATACTTTGGCCAACTGATGTGAAGAGCCAACTCATTGGAAAAGATTCTGATGCTGGGAAAGACTGAGGGAAGGAGTAGAAGGGGGCAATAGAGAATGAGATGGTTGGATGGCATCACTGACTCGACAAACATGAATGTGAGCAAATTCTGGGAGGTAGTGAAGGAGCCTGGCATGCCACAGTCCATGTGGTCACAGAGCTGAACACAACTGAGTGATTGAACATTGCTATTCATCAAAGATACTGGCCTATAGCTTTTTGTATGGTTTTTGTTTGCCTTTGGTATCAGGATGATGATGGCTTCATAGAATGTCTTTGGGAGTGTTTCCTCCTCTTCAATCTTTTGGCAGAGTTTGAGAAGGATCAGTACAGATTCTTCTTTGAGGGTGGTAGAATTCTCCAATGAAACCATCTGGTCCTGCACTTCTGTTTGCTGGACATTTTAAAATTATTATTATAGATTCTTTTTCACTTCCAGTGATCAGTCTGGTTAAATGATCTTTTTCTTCTTGATTCAGTTTTGGTGGGCTGTATTTTTCTAAAAAAAACTTTTCCATTTCTTATTTGTCCAGTTTGTTGACATATAACTGTTCACAGTATTTTCTCTTTTTAAAAAAAATTTCTGTACTATTGGTTGTTATTTCTCCTCTTTCATTTATTATTTTATTTGGTTTCTCTCTCTTTTCTTCATGATGCTTATTTGCACTCTTCTTGACCAGAGGTTTATAGATTTTGTTCATCCCTTCAAAAAAACCCAACTCTTGGTTTTATGATTTTTCCTATTTTTTTTTTTTAAAATCTCAACTGTATTTACTTCCTCTCTGAACTTTATTTCCTTCCTTCTGTTGACTTTATGTTTGCTTGTTCTTCTTTTCCTAGTTCCTTTAGTTGGTAGATTACGTTGTTTGAGAATTTTCTGGTTTTTGAGGAAGGCTTCTATCACTATGAACTTCTCTCTTAGGACTGCTTTTGCTGTATCCTATAGGTTTTTGCATGGTTGTGTTTTCATTGTCATTTGGCTCAAGGCATTTTTAGTTTCCTCTGTGATTTCGTTATTGACCCACTGTTCTTTTAGTAGTATGTTGTTTAGTATTCATTCACCTTTCTGCCCCATTTTCTTTCTGTGCTTAATATCTAGTTTTATGTTGTTGTGGTTGGGAAAAATGCTTGAAATAATTTCTGTCCTCTTAAAAATGTCTGAGCCTTGATTTGTGTCCTACTATGTGGTCTATCCTAGGGGATGGTCAATGTGCTCTTTGAAAAGAATTTGTATTTTGGTTTTTTCAAATGCCACGTCCTGAATATATCAAATAAGTGTAACTGATTTATTATATCATTTAGGAACTCTATTGCCTTGCTGATTTTTTATCTGAAAGAGCTGCCCATTGATGTCAGTGCAGTGTTAAGTTATCCTACTATTATTGTATTCTTATCAATTTCTCTATTTAGGTTGGGATTTGGTTTATATATTTAGGTACTCCTAGGATGAGATGGCTGGATGGCATCACTGACTCGATGGACGTGAGTCTGAGTGAACTCCGGGAGTTGGTGATGGACAGGGAGGCCTGGCGTGCTGCGATTCATGGGATTGCAAAGAGTCAGACACGACTGAGCAACTGAACTGACTGATACTGAGTGAAAATAAGCTAGCAAGTTTATTCTCTTCTTGTACTGATCCCATCATCATTGTGTAGAACACTTCTTTATCTTTCTTTCTAGTCTTTGTTTTAATGTCTATTTTGTCTGAGTATTGCCATATCTGTTTTCTTGTCTTTTCCATTAGTATGAAATATCTTTTACCATCTTTTCACTTTCAATTTATGTGTGTCCTTCACCTTAAAGTGGGTTGCTTACAGGCAGCATATTATAGGTTCTTGTTTTATTATCCAACCTGCCACTCTTTGCCTCTTGATCAGAACATTTGCCCATTGACTTTTAAGTTAAGTATTGATAGCTTTTATTTATTTGCCATTTTAAACCTTGTTTTTCTGTTGATTTTATATTTCTTCTTTGTTCCCTTCTCTTTCTCTTTCCTTTTATGGTATGATGGTTTTGTTTTCTACTGTACTTTAACTCTCTTTTTGGTTCTTTCACTCTTTTACATGTTTTAGATTTATGGTTACTCTGGTTTTTAGGTATGTTAACCCATTAATATATCTACTTGTTTTCAACTGGTAATCTCATATGTTCAAATACATTTTTTTTAATCTATTTTTTTTTCTTATTCCCTCACCCACATTTTGATTTTGATGTCCTATTTTACATCTTCATGTTTATCCTTTTGATGTTCATTATAGTTAAAATTGCTTTCACAAATTTTTTTAAAAATCTATGTACTGACTTATTTAAGTGATCTATAATCTTTTTATAAATTTTATTTTCCTATTCTGATTTTCCCTTCCAATAGATTCTTATTTCTTTTCTATTTATAAAAGACCTTTTAATACTGCTTTTAGGGTAGGCTTACTATCACTGCATTAGTTTAGGTTTTGCTTGTCTGAGAAATTATCTCTCCTTGTATTCAAATGATAATCTTGCTGGATAGAGTATCTTAGGTTGCAGGTTTTTCACTTTCAGAACTCTAAATATATCTTGCCATTCCCTGCTGGGCTGCAACACTTCTGCAAATAAATCATTTACTGGCTTTATGGGGGTTCCCTTGGAATAAATTTTTATTTTCTCTTGTTGCCTTTAGAATCTTCTCTTTAACTTTTACCATTTCAATGATGATACATTTTGGTGTGGGTCTGGTTTCATATCATTCGGGGCCCTCTGTGCTTTCTACACTTGGATACTGTTTCTATCTTTTGGTTTAGAAAGTTCAGTTTTCAGCCATAATTCCTTCAAATACCTTTTAATCTCCCTCTCTTTTTTCCTTCTGTAAATGTTATTATGTGTAGGTTCAGGCTTTACACTGTCCCATAGATCTCATATGTTGCTTTCATTATTTTCATTTGCCTTTCTGTCTGTTTTATGATTGGGTGATTTCATTATTCTATTTTCCAAATCACATGGTTCTTGAATGTCATTCAGTATGATATTCATTGCTTCTACATTGATTTTTATTGCAACAATTGATTTGCCTTTTTTTGATTGGTTCATCTTTACAGTTTCTAGTTCTTTTTTATGGTGATCTGCTTTTCTATCAATAATCTTTCTTAATTCATTTAGCATTTTTCCTATCTCCTTTTTGAAGTCAAGGTCTATTAAAATGGTGAAATCTGTTTAATTATCTGTCCTTTCAGGGTATTTCTCTTGTTCTTGTAATTGGAGGTGGTTACTCTACCTTTCTTTTTACCTAACTTTGTCTCTATGGATTTAGGAGAAACAGTTCTTTATCACAGTCTTGAAGGAATATAGTTATGTGGGAACATTCCTGTGGAGACTATATGTCTAACAATTTTGGTTCAAGGGCTGAGTTTTGCATGGATAGCATACATGTCTTTCTTCAGAGCGTGTTGGTCATTTTGCCCTTCTTAAGGGGTGTGGTTAGTCCTGTATTGCCTAGGTCTTGTGCTGGATGTGAGGCAGAGATCCCTCTCTGCTCTGTGGCTGTCTCTGCCCTGTGGGGGTAGGGTCTGCTCTCCAGTTTTGGCAGTAAAAGCCCTAAGGTTTGAGTTTGATCAAGTTCCTATGCTCTTGAGTGTGCTCCCTGACCCAAAGGTGTTTGGCTCAAACAAGTGAGTCCTGTGCCTTCAAAACAGGCCTATGCACTGCCTGTGCAGGCATCTAGGGTTCCATTCAGAAGCAGCGTAAAGTTGTATCTAATCTCTCTTGTGTCTTGTATATTTCCCAGATTTAGTACAAGGCTGTGTTGTGGAACAGGCTAAGGCTGGGTATCAAGGCACTGTGACTATAGGAATTGAGGCGGCTGTGGGGCCACCTAAGGTCTGGGCTGCCTCCGTGGTAGGCTTTTTTCAGGATTTGTCTGCCGAGATCAAGCACTAAGCTGTGGTGTGGAGCATGTGGAACCAAGGCACTCTCACTGGGAAATGAACGGCTATGTATTTTTGCCCAGGGCTTGTCTACCCAAGATTCAGTGCTTAGTCTCTCTGTGTTCTCATGGCATCACCCAGTGTGCTGTGACAGTGGTCTCCATGACTCCACCCAGGTCTCATCCCAGGAATCTTAGTCTGTCTCTACATAGCTAGACCAAATATTTGCCTTGATCTTCTACTAGGCTGTAATATGGAATGAGCAGGACCCCGTCAGACTAGGAAATGTGAGAGGTAGCAGCTACCAGTTCAAGGCTCTTGCCTTTCTGATTGTTAGCAGACCAGCATGCACATACTCTGAGGGGTTGAACTTTTAACACCTCCTTTTTCCTGCCTGAATTCTGAACCAAGTAATGTAGATGAATCACAAGAAAAGAAATTAAAATGTCAGCTTTATTACTGATGGAACAGATATAGATCATTGCTTATGTATGCAGAATCCTAGTTCTTAGGTGAAGGTCTCATCTGCACCCCAAAAATGGACAAACTTATCAGTACAGTTTAGGCAGAGCAGCAAAACCACAGGTCTTGCTGCGAAGCCTTTACCTCCAAGCTTAACAACTATCTAGAACTTGGCTACCTGCTCTATCTACACTGAAAGATGTATGCCAAAGAGCAGTGAGTAAGAAAAGGACTAGCAAACCAAGCTCAGGTCCTACTTCCAAAGCCACCTGTCCTTCACTCTTGGGAAGGCACAAATGATAACAGAGAAAGAGATGGGGAGAGTTACGCTATGGATATTCCTTTAAATAAAAGGAATCATCAGGAATAGGATTACTGTCCTCTCAAAAGAAAGCAACATTGAATAGCAGTCAATCTTGGACATAGTGATTTATCATCAGTGAATGAAAAGTGCTAATATTTTTACTCATTAATAAAATATTTATGGAATATCTGCTTTCTGTTAGCACTGTGCTAGCATCTGAAATATAAAGCATATAAAATATGGTTTCTAGTCTAAAAAAGTTTACATTCTATAACTATGCAATATATTCAAAAGAGAATCTCACAAATAATTTGAGGTATTCAACATAAATTAGAGATTTACACTATAGTGTTAAAATATTTTATTTAAATTATGAAATCACTGAGATAAAATCTATATCAAATTTTGTTTAAAAAATACAGTCTTGAAAGAGAATAAGTTACCTTAAATTCAGCCAACTTCAGTCTTTCAGTTCTTATCAGATGTTTTACATCCACAATTTTTTCGAAACCAAAGCTTCCAACTTTTTGTATTTATAAAATCTGTTTTTTTTTTTGTTTGCCTCCCAGACATATGATGCCTCCATATCAGTGCCTACACTTCATTTATTTAACATAAATACTTTATGAGTTCTATAAAAGTGAAGAAGAATCATATTTTGTTCCAT
Source organism: Redunca redunca (assembly GCA_006410935.1). Taxonomy (NCBI): domain Eukaryota; kingdom Metazoa; phylum Chordata; class Mammalia; order Artiodactyla; family Bovidae; genus Redunca; species Redunca redunca. The sequence continues at coordinate 258,348 of SJYQ01002406.1, forward strand.
TATTCTCTCAAAGATGGACTTCATTAAAACATGATTCTTTGGGTCTTTGCCAGGCAACTAGATAAAGTAGTATAACAAGAACCTTCTGGTTGTTTCAGTAACAAGCACCAATCAATAGGATTATACTAAATTTCATGCTATGGCAGGTCATATTTTACCAAGGTTCCACTGCATTTACAATGAACAATAGTTCACTATGTAGATCTCTTTATTAACTCTCATAGTAGTTCTTTAGGTCTGGAGACTTTCCACCACCAAACTTTTAATGTCAATATTGAAAAAGCAATATATTGGAAAAAAAAATAAGATTGTTTTCATGCAACTTCTAAAATAGGTTGAATTACATATTCACAAATAGAAAAAAATGTTATTGTTATATAAATAAATATTTCTACATGATAGAAATAAAAATAGCTAGTATTTATTCAGTGCTAGCAGTCACTAGGTGTAGGGCCTTGCATATATTATCCCCAATATGTTAACTTCATGATGGCCCTTTGAAATAGATACTATTATCTCTGTTTGATGCTCCTAGAAATTAATATAAAGGAAACAAGATTTAGCCAAAACTGAAGCATTTAAGTAATTGCTCAAAATCACAGCTAATAAATATGAGCAATGCTGGATATGAACTAAAGTCTGAAAGATTCCAGGCCCAGACTCAGGGATTCTACCTCCAATAATCCAACCAAATGAGAGTATCTATTTATACAAAGTTTCTCTCATGTTTTAAAATGCCAAAATAAATAAATAAATAATATGTTTATATAACATACATTATATTATCTATATAATAAGTTTATATAAATTATAGACACCTTGTTTTAGACATACTTGTATATGTGGATGGATTTGAAATTATGCATCTCTCTATAGTTTTAGATACTCAGATTATACCAGATGACTACTTATTCCGATCCAAGCAACCACACTTCTATAAATTAAAAACTTAATACCTTAAATATTTATACTAGCAAACCAAAAACATACTTGAGAGATATACCATAATGCATATCTACATACATGTCTTCTATATTAACATGACTAGTGAATTAAATAAGTAGACCAGACCTTAACATGAAGTTGATCCTGTAGAAACTGGTATGTGCTGTGAAGATATAAATTATATATTCCTTTAACATACAAATTATTTAAAAAATATGCAGTATAGATTTTTTAAAAATTCTCAATGAAAAGAAAAGAGTATAAATCCCTATTCCTGAGTTAGTTTGGCTTTAATAGCTCACAAACAGAATCATCCAGAGAGCTTGTTAGACTGCAGATCACCGGATTCCATTTCTTGTGTTTTTGAGAATTTGCATGTTTAGCCCATTCCAAGGTGATACTAATGGTGCTGATTCAGAGACCACAGTTTAGAAAATATTCTTAAGAACATAAAGGTGTAAAATAAAACTTTAACCCCTCTGCTTATCTTCATCCTACAGGTCAAATCTTGGGCAACAACTGGTTTGTGAAGATGTGGACAAGCAAGGAACAAGTCCACCAGCAAGTAGTTTCCAAGAATCCCAATATATTTGAGTCACTGGAGGAGTTTCTAAAAATTCCACTGTTTGGGCCCCATCCAAAACTAATTAAACTGGAGCCTCTTGATTAAAGTGAAAGAGGAGAGTGAAAAGTTTGGCTTAAAGCTCAAAATTCAGAAAACTAAGATCATGGCATCCAGTACCATCACTTCATGCCAAATAGATGGGGAAACAATGGAAACAGTGAGAGACTATTTTCTTGGGCTCCAAAATCACTGCAGATGGTGACTGCAGCGATGAAATGAAAAGATGCTGGCTCCTTGGAAGAAAAGCTATGACTAACTTAGACAGCATATTAAAAAGCAGAGACATTACTTTGCCAACAAAGGTATGTCTAGTCAAAACTATGGTTTTTCCAATAGTCTTATATGGATGTGAGAGTTGGACTATAAAGAAAGGTGAGCATTGAAGAATTGATGCTTTTGAACTGTGGTGTTGGAGAAGACTCTTGAGAGTCCCTTGGACTGCAAGGAGATCCAACCAGTCCATCCTAAAGGAAATCAGTCCTGAATATTCATTGGAAGGACTGATGCTAAAGCTGAAACTCCAATACTTTGCCCACCTGATGGGAAGAACTGATTCATTGGAAAAGACCCTGATGCTGGGAAAGATTGAAGGCAGGAGGAGAAGGGGCAACAGAGGATGAGATAGTTGGATGGCATCACCAACTGGATGGACATGAGTTTGAGTAAGCTCTGAGAATTGGTGATAGACAGGGAAGACTGGCATGCTGCAATCCATGAGGTCACAAAGAGTCAGACACAACTGAGTGACTGAACTATACTGAACTGATATTAGTGTGGAATTCAGGCAATGCTAAACACCCCACTATTTCCAATGGGCAGCCAAGATTGAGAATAAACGATAGTAAGAAAAATCTAGCAATACTTATACCCAGTTGTGTTAAAGAGCTACCTCCATATTACAGATCTCAAGGACAAAAAGACTATCAATCTTTTGCCAATCACTATGTATGTTTTTTTATCAAATATGTAGATTTAGATAGTTATTCATAACTATGTAATAAATACTGAAGTGGTCAAACTTTCATAAATACAGGAGGTATTTTTAACACAATTTTGGTTTAATAATTACAGTCAAAATCTTACGTTTCTGCCTTTAATAGAAATTAAGTGGATATGGCAATTAAAATGGGGATTATTCTGATTAAAAGAGACTTGAGTCAATCTATAAAGGGAATTCAGTCACAGATAAACTAAGAAATTTCCTGAAGAAAATGTAAGAAAATCTATGAAATTNTGGCTTAGAAGCTATAACAAAACAGACTATGAGCTGGATTTTGGCTCATGGCCTATAGGTTGTTGATCTCTGACCTAAAATGCTTTTAGAGTATATTATCGTTATTACAATTGTGGTTTTTAAACCAAAATTTGAGTAATACCATCTGCAAATTTGCAACCACATTTACAGAACATTCATGAAAGTGACCAAAAATCAAAAATGGTTACAAATCTGCATAATTAATCTCGTTATGGAAGACAAATGACTCAGAAACACTGAGTTATACAATAGTAATACAACTAGAATAAGCGTACAGGACACCTAAAATAGGGACAGCTGTGCATGATTTACTTTAGTTTTAGTCATAAAATTCAATATCATGTGCCAAGAATCTGAATTATGAGGCAAAGAATAAAAAGGCACAGACTTCTAGTAATGAAGTGTCACCCACAGAAGAGGAAAATAAATACAAGTATCCCATGTACTTGAATAAGGACAATATTCAGTAACAGAAGGTACAATTATTTTTCCATGAATCTACATCCGAAAGCATATGCATAGTTTTATTTTGAAAAGCATATATAATGATTTCATTTTTATGTTGGAAATACTCCTCATACCCTCAAAATATACATCCTGAAAATATGTTTTCATTATTTGAGATAGATTAAATTATACTACATTTATACAACATAGACATATTTTCTGTATTTGATAGTATTTCAAGAATAATGTTCTGACTAGGCTGTTCTAAAAATGGCTTAGCTACTTTAAAAAAGAAAACTGTTGTTGCTATTCGCTGGAAGACTTTTGAGAAAGCAATCATATCACACACACACACACACACACACACACACATATATAAACTGATTCTTAAAATATATGAATGGATGACAAATACATATGTGTGTTTATATATATACACGTCATCCATTCATATATTTTAAGAAGCACTAAGTTTAAAATAGAATATTTTTCTTAAAAGACTGTTTTCGCTTTTTCTTGGAAGCTTTAGTAGTCATTATTAGTCTTCTATCCCAGGCAGAGAAAAAAATTGTACCAGAAGAACCGTTTCAAGACCAATTGACTTTAATGCCTATGTACCAATTCTGCTGAGTTGCTTGGGAAATGAGGCAGAAGGAAGCTGTTGAGAAAGCACAGTAGGAATCCATCTAGGAAAAAAAAAAATTAATGTGAACTAAATCACATCATCTTGGTATATTACAGAAGGCTGTGAAGACATATGAAAGAGTAACTATGTCTTAATTGAAAAAAAGTCAGGAAGTACATATCTGCAATTTATGAGACAATTTATATTATGTACAAATAAATAACATATATTATCTTATTATGAGAGCCCAATATATAAGTGGAAATTTTAAATGTACACTAAAATATTTACATGTATAAACATTGCTATTTTTTGCCTTTGTAACATTTCCTAATCATTTTAGCTCTCTTCAGGTTGTCTAATTGGAGAAATTTATCTTGTTGCTGGTTAAACATGACCAGTAACAATGGTTTAGTGTTTGGAACTCACTGGACTAGTGCCTTAGTGAAACTCCAGGGGTAGCCACTGAGAATCTGTTAGAGCATCACCAAAGAAGAAGAGAACAAATCCGTGACCACAAAATATTCTGCAATTAAGAGCAGTTCAGTTACAGAGGGATTAACTAGAGTGGCATTGAGTCACTAGAGCAGCATAGGTGATGAAGAGAAAAAAATGCAGTTGTGCTTATAAGCACTGAATTCCCAACACTTGCTATGTGTGATCTGTCAGCTCACAGGTTTACTTTCACAAAACATATACCTAAATGGCAAAATAACATTTTTAAAATGTTAATTATTTCTTTACTTGTTGTCCAATACACATTACCCAACACCCTCACTGAAGTAATACTGGGTCAGTTTCCATACTTCCATGGCAATGGGGTCACAGAACGTCAACAAAAGCCCTTGTTTGGTGAAGGTGCTACTTTCACTAATCATTTCCATTGTGCTGTCATTTGTAAATATTTGAACAGACACTTACATACCTGCCATTTGGTTTGCTAGAATCTGTAAAGAAATATTTAAATGTTTTCCTGTTCTCAAGGCTTGGGGGAAAAGACGTGTAAAGCACAAAGGTAAGGGTTGCTATAATAGAATAATGCAAAACATGCTTAGAAGACATAGTGTACTAGTAAATTTTACCCACACAAAGTAGTACAAATTTCAGTCAGAAGATAATGCTTCAGAATAATCTTTACTCAGCCATTAAAAAGAACA
>SJYQ01002406.1:287260-304726 GCA_006410935.1 Redunca redunca
AAAAGGACCTATTCTTCATAAACACATATAATTAATATTTAATAAAATACACATGAATAAATGGTTTCTTTTTATTCTCTTAAGTGTACTTGTATAATATAACATTGAGAATGAAATAAAATTTATACACAGGTCACAAAAAATAAAAATCCAACAAATTTCTTTCTCCCTCATCAGTTATCCGGATGTTCTAGGTAGAATTGGTTCATGACTCAAATCACTCAGGTAATTCCTCACATTTACATTTGATTCAGTAACTCCCCTTAACTGCTAAAGACCGATTGCTTAGCCATGCCTTCAACCCCTACATGATCTGGTTCCATATGCTTCCGGAATAAGTGGGGTTCCCGTGAAGTGACTAAAGCTTGGTTTCAGGGCTCCTATGGAATGGGTTCTTTCTTTGACCTTAGGGGGAACACTAGTTTTGTGTCCACATGGTTATATGCTATTTGAAAATTTGCAAAATTAGATATTTTAATGACAATTGGTTAAGACAGTTGTGTTTTCACTCCTTCCCTCTATCCTGTTTTTGATCAGGTTGAATAGTAGTTGAGTAGCTAAAGGCATTTTCTTTTCGTGATATTCTATTCTTCATTTAAAAAGTGTTCCCTGCACTCTTAATGCCCCAATTTAAAATAAAATTGTATTTCTTAGAATAATCTCCATATTGTTCATTTATTGATTTTATCTAACTGACAATATTATATTTTCTCTGAAGAAAATATCTCAGCTAAGTTTTAATTCTTTGTAGCACCCAGTAGAGCAACTGAACATTGTTAGATACTTGATAAGTATTTGCTTAAAAAAAAAAGGAAATAAATATATGATCATAGTTTTGATTCTGCCAGCAACCTGAATTAACTTGGAAGAGCATTCCCTAGTTGAGTCTTCAGATGAGGGTGAACCAGCTTACACCTTGATTTAAGCCTTGGGAGATCCTGAACAGAGAACCCAATTAAAACATACCAAACTTCTGACCATGGAAAACTCTAAAATAGCAAGTTATCTCACAACTAAGTTTGCAGTGCTTTGCTAGATACAATAGAAAAGTAATAGAAAATGTAATCTCATTTCACAGAGCTGCCAGGTTGATTATTTCCTCATCCATGATAAACTTTCTTTTTTAACTTGGCTTCATACTTCTGCATCACCAAACTCTCAGTTTTCTTTGTAAGAAAGGAGGTAATTCCTTGGCTATTTTTTCTTAATCTTCCTTTTCTTTCATGACTTTTAATATTGGGGTATCCCAGGCACAATATTGGGATACTCCAATATTATCATGCTTAGTCTCATATTATTGTGATGGCCAAGTGTTCAGTCGCTAGCTCTCCTTGATTTAGTTGTACACATTCCCCCTAAAGTGCAGGACGGTATCCTAACACTTTGTAAAGAGATGTTTACAGAGTTGCTGAGTAGAATATTTGGCTTGAAATATATAAAATAAAACCTGGGATATATTTAAAAATGTCAGAACTTTAGTCACACACACACACACACACACAAAAACCTCTATGTATAGGCACGGCTCCAATATAAATTATCTCTGCTCTGCCCCTGTTCCCTCCATAGCTATTTTCAAAACAACATCTATAGGAATTCTTTTAAAAAGACATTTGGATTATGTTCCTCCTATACTCAAAACTTTAAATAGTTTCCAATTTCATCCAAAAACCAAAGTTGTTACAGTGGCACATAGTATTGTCTATGATGGGTTCCTATGATAGTTCTATGGCCCCATCATTCCCAAGTCTTCTGCTTGCTCACTTTACCTGGCCACAAAGCTCCTTTCTATCCTTCAGAGATGTCAGGTGCACTCTTATGATCCTTTAATTGACTGCTTCTTCAAGTTGAAATACTCTTCCACCAGAGAGACACATGACAAATTCCCATATCTCAATTCAGTTTGTGCTCAGAGATGACTTTCTCTATGTACCTAACTCGATCGCCATATTTTAAATACAGCAAGGCTGCTTGTATCCTCTGGCACTGTCCAATCTCCCTTAACCTACTCTGTTTTGTTAACCCATACCAGATATTACCTGATAGCATGCATACTTATTTATACTGTCTAGTGCTTATTGTCTATCTTCTCTCATTTGAATGTGAGTTTTGTATGGCAGAGAGTCATACTACATTTATTTACTAGTTTTCAGAATTTCCAGACACAGAGTAGATACTCAATAAATATTTGTGGGATAATCATGTATTTAGCAAATCTTAAGGTTAAGTTGGTCTCATCACAGATATAAAGAAGAAACTGCTGCTCCTGCTAAGTCGCTTCAGTCGTTTCCAACTCTTTGCAACCGCATAGATGGCAGCCCACCAGGCTCCCCTGTCCCTGGGATTCTCCAGGCAAGAATACTGGAGTGGGTTTCCATGTCCTCCTCCAGGGGATCTTCCCATCCCAGTGATAGAACCCATGTCTCTTGTATCTTCGGCATTGGCAGATGGGTTCTTTCCTACTAGTGCCACCTGGGAAGCCTACACTGTACACCTAAAACTAATGCCATATTGTAAATCAACTATAATACAATGCAGGAAACTTGGGTTCAATCCCTGAGTTGGGATTGCCTGGAGAAGGGAATATCTACCCACTCCTGTAGGGAATATGCTATGCACAGGCCTGTACTATAATTAACAGGGCTTTGAAAAATAAGAATAACTTTCTCATCACGCCCAGGTGAAGGGCTGGGAGAAGTAAAAAGTACATCCTGGAAAAACATCTTGAAAACAAGATGTTGAAGTAGTACTGTGACTGATGGAAAACCGTTAGTGACTGTTCCCATAACCAGAGCCTTAAGAGAGTTGCTGTGAAAGGTCACTAGCTGAAGGGCTAAACAGAGTCATGAAAGGCCTGAAGGTTTGACATTGAGTACTATGTATTGTATATCTTTATCCCCGATCTGAGATTGCAAAAGACAGATATATCTAGAGCACATACAAGGAAGTAGATATTAGCAATAAAAAGCATGCAAGGATTAGGATCTGGGCTTTTGCCTATGAATGGCATCAGCCCCTTGATCCCCACCTTATTTCTGAGTCTTATTTTTCTTTATTCTTCTGTGTCTCTGCTCCCTCAGGTTGGTTCGTTGTTGGGCTGGTCCCAACAACTCCAGTATTCTGGCCTGGAGAATGCCACGCACTGCATAGTCCATAGGGTCGCAAAGAGTCAAACATGATTGACAAACTTCACTTTCATACTTCAACCCCCCGAAAAAAGAAAAAATGAGCAAAGCATGGGAAAGTAAGAAAATAGGCATTTTAGTCAAAATTAATAATTTGTACACATGAGAACATATAGAGGCAGAAAAAGAAAGTTGTATTCAGCAAATCACAAGCTTTGTGTGACCAGAATGTCAGGATGTGAGACTGTCTTATGTTATCTGAAAGGCTCTAAAGAGTTTGGACTCTATTCTAGGACAGAACTGAAAGACCAATGGGTTCGTCTATTGGATGACATAGCAGTTTTCCCTGGGACTGCTGGCTCCCTCTCCTCAGGGGAGAAGCCACTCATTTTTCAATTTATCTTAAAATCTATTGATCCAAATAACACATTTCAGTTCAGTTCAGTTCAGTCACTCAGTTGTGTCCGACTCTTTGTGACCCCATGAATTGCAGCACGCCAGGCCTCCCTGTCCATCACCATCTCCCAGAGTTCACTCAGGCTCATGTCCATCGAGTCAGTGATGCCATCCAGTCATCTCATCCTCTGTCATCCCCTTCTTCTCCTGCCCCAATCCCTCCCAGCATCAGAGTCTTTTCCAATGAGTCAATTCTTCACATGAGGTGGCCAAAGTACTGGAGTTTCAGCTTTAACATCATTCCTTCCAAAGAAATCCCAGGGTTGATCTCCTTCAGAATGGACTGGTTGGATTTCCTTGCAGTCCAAGAGACTTCAAGAGTCTTCTCCAACACCACAGTTCAAAAGTATCAATTCTTTGGTGCTCAGCCTTCTTCACAGTCCAACTCTCACATCCATACATGACCACTGGAAAAACCATAGCCTTGACTAGACGGACCTTAGTCGGCAAAGTAATGTCTCTGCTTTTGAATATACTGTCTAGGTTGGTCATAACTTTTCTTCCAAGGAGTAAGCGTCTTTTATTTTTTTATTCATTTATTTTTATTTTTTATTTTTTATTTTTTTTGCCTCTTTTAATTTCATGGCTGCAATCACCATCTGCAGTGATTTGGGAGCCCCTCAAAATAAAGTCTGACTCTGTTTCCACTGTTTCCGCATCTATTTCACATGAAGTGATGGGACCAGAAGCCATGATCTTCGTTTTCTGAATGTTGAGCATTAAACCAACTTTTTCACTCTCCTCTTTCACTTTCATCGAGAGGCTTTTGAGTTCCTCTTCACTTTCTGCCATAAGGGTGGTGCCATCTGCATATCTGAGGTTATTGATATTTCTCCTGGCAATCTTGATTCCAGCTTGTGCTTCTTCCAGTCCAGCCTTTCTCATGTTGTACTCTGCATAGAAGTTAAATAAGCAGGGTGACAATATACAGCATTGACATACTCCTTTTCCTATTTGAAACCAGTCTGTTGTTCCATGTCCACTTCTAAGTGTTGCTTCCTGACCTGCATACAGAATTCTCAACAGACAGGTCAGGTGGTCTGGTATTCCCATCTCTTTCAGAATTTTCCACAGTTTCTTGTGATCCACACAGTCAAAGGCTTTGGCATAGTCAAGAAAGCAGAAATAGATGTTTTTCTGGAACTCTCTTGCTTTTTCCATGATCCAGCAGATGTTTGCAATTTGATCTCTGGTTCCTCTGCCTTTTCTAAAACCAGCTTGAACATCAGGGAGGTCACGGTTCACGTATTGCTGAAGCCTGGCTTGGAGAATGTTGAGCATTACTTTACTACCATGTGAGATGAGTGTAATTGTGCGGTAGTTTGAGCATTGTTTGGCATTGCCTTTCTTTGGAATTGAAATGAAAACTGAATTTTTCCAGTCCTGTGGCCACTGCTGAGTTTTCCACATTTGCTGGCATATTGAGTGCACCACTTTCACAGCATCATCTTTCAGGATTTGAAAGAGCTCAACTGGAATTCCATCACCTCCACTAGGTTTGTTTGTAGTGATGCTCTCTAAGGCCCACTTGACTTCACTTTCCAAGATGTCTGGCTCTAGATTAGGGATCACATCATCATGATTATCTGGGTCGTGAAGATCTTTTTTGTACAATTCTTCCATGTATTCTTGCCACCTTTTCTTAATATCTTCTGCTTCTGTTAGGTCCAGACCATTTCTGTCCTTTATTGAGCCCATCTTTGCATGAAATGTTCCCTTGGTATCTCTAATTTTCTTGAAGAGATCTCTAGTCTTTCCCATTCTGTTCTTTTCCTCTATTTCTTTGCATTGATCACTGAAGAAGACTTTCTTATCTCTTCTTGCTATTCTTTGGAACTCTACATTCAGATGCTGGTACCTTTCCTTTTCTCCTTTGCTTTTTGCCTCTCTTCTTTTCACAGCTATTTGTAAGGCCTCCCCAGAGAGCCATTTTCTTTTTTGCATTTCTTTTCCATGGGGATGGTCTTGATCCCTGTCTCCTGTACAATGTCACGAACCTCATTCCATAGTTCATCAGGCACTCTATCTATCAGATCTAGGCCCTTAAATCTATTTCTCACTTCCACTGTATAATCATAAGGGATTTGATTTAGGTCATACCTGAATGGTCTAGTGGTTTTCCCTACTTTCTTCAATTTAAGTCTGAATTTGGTAATAAGGAGTTCATGATCTGAGCCACAGTCAGCTCCTGGTCTTATTTTTGCTGACAGTATAGAGCTTCTCCATCTTGGGCGCAAAGAATATAATCAATCTGATTTCGGTGTTGACCATCTGGTGATGTCCATGTGTAGAGTCTTCTCTTGTGTTGTTGGAAGAGGGTGTTTGCTATGACCAGTGCATTTTCTTGGCAAAACTCTATTAGTCTTTGTCCTGCTTCATTCCGCATTCCAAGGCCAAATTTGCCTGTTATTCCAGGTGTTTCTTGACTTCATACTTTTGCATTCCAGTCCCCTATAATGAAAAGGACATCTTTTTTGGTGTTAGTTCTAAAAGGTCTTGTAGGTCTTCATAAAACTGTTCAACTTCAGTTTCTTCAGCGTTACTGGTTGGGGCATAGACTTGGATAACTGTGATACTGAATGGTTTGCCTTGGAGATGAACAGAGATCATTCTGTCGTTTTTGAGATTGCATCCAAGTACTGCATTTCAGACTCTTGTTGACCATGATGGCCACTCCATTTCTTCTGAGGGATTCCTGCCTGCAGTAGTAGATTCAGGCTTCCAGAAAGAAGATGCTTGCTTTAAATCCCCTAACCAATTGCCATCCAAGTTCAGACAATTTTATCTCTCACTCTCATACCTTGTTCACACCAAGTCAGAATCTGAGAGAGCAGATAGTGTTCAATTTTGAATTTGCTCATTCATGTCTGATAAGATATACCTAATCAGTATGTGCTTAATAAATTACTATGAAGTGCTGTTTGAATATCAGGTTGTAAATGTCTAATAAATGAGTACATAATACTGGAGTTCTGAAGTAGAATAAAAATTTAGCATCTTTTTGATTCTATGGATATAAAAATATTTTTCCAATTCTGAGATATGAGTAACAAATAAAAATTGTATATACTTAGGTTGTAGAATATGATGGGTTTTTTTAATTTTTAGATGTATACCATGATGATCTGATATCCTTATACAATGTGAAAAAAATATCACAACCAAGTTCACTAACACATCCATCTCCTCTTACATAGTTGTCTCTTGTGGTAAGAACACTTAAAGTCTGCTCTCAGCAAATTGTAAGTGTGTAATACAGTGTTATTACCTATGGTCATCATGAATAAGTTCTGGAGACCTGATGTACAACATGGTTAAAGACATTTTTAGGGAGAGTTGAGTGGAAAGACAAGGAAGACTAGAGTAATCTTAAGACTGAGGGAATGAATGGAGGGAAAGAATCTTCAAAAGGACACTGAGAAAACTGTGGCGCAACAGGGCCTGTGCACAACTACTGAACCTGTGCTTCAGAGCCCGTGCTCCACGAGAGAAGCCACGGCAGTAGAAGCCCAGGCACCGCAACTAGAGAGTAGCCCTGCTCGCTGCAACTGGAGAAAAGCCTTTGCAGACACACAGACCCAGCGCAGACACAAATAGACAAATAAATAAAATTCTTAAAAAAGAAACAAAAGAACATTGAGAAAGTGAAGTTAAGAGATGAGAGAAAGACCAGGCAAAAATGCAAGAGAGGTGTGCTGGAATGTTTCAAAAAGTAGAGAATGGTGGTTGTATAACAAAACTATTACCGCAGTTGAATGAAATGTTGAAAATTATATTACCTTTGTCATTGAGGATGCCACTGGTAATTATCATAGTGTAGATTCCCCAGGAAGCAGAAATCAAATCTGAGATTTGCTTGTAAAAGGATTATTGGACTGTACTGTGGAAAAAGTACCTATGAAGGGTGAAGGAATCAGGATTGAACAAAGGGAGACAATGAACTGTAACATGATTACAGTTGGAATTTGAGGAAATGCTGATAATGGGTTAACATTTCACAGTTGCCTACCTTGAAGCAAGGGAGCCTCGTCTTTTAATACCATTGCCTCCACCTATTGTTATAGAAGACAGGAAGCTTCTAAGGAGAAGATATGATGTTGGGACAAGATGGCTCTGAGCTCTCTTTGAGGGAGGGCAATTTCTCTTAGTGAAGGTGTCTTACTCAAGAGTTCCCTGCGGCCAATAGAGTATCTCTGCTCCTAGAAGGTGGGAGAATGAATGCCTCAGACCTGAAGGGGAGATCTGGGTGATGCACTAGAGCATCCTACACCAAAGTGTTTTTGCAGAATTTGCCTCACATCAGACTCACTTGGAGTGCTTTCTAAAACAAAAATTCCTTGGCCCATTCTGATTCAGAATCACTTCTTGGGTAGGGCCTGCAAAGTTTTTTTCAGTGTCCCAGGTGATGCTGATATATAGCTGATTTAAGAACTACACATTGAGAATCAATGAACTACAGCAATAATTGCAAGCATATTAGTGAGGTAGTGGAATCAGAGTGCAAAATTTAGAAGTTGGCAAGTGAAAGAGATATAAATCTATATTTATATTTATTTATAAAATAACTACATCTGTATCAATAGAAACATAATCTTTTTTCAAGAAATGATATAGAAAGAAAAAAATAAGAGAAGTAGAAAGATTGAGGCAGATTTTTACGTTGTTTTGCTTCAATGTTGTTAAAAAGATTTACCATTTAATATGATGAACTCATGTCACAAAGGGACTCTTTAGTCCTCACCCCAATATCAAATCTGTTCTTACTTAGGTTCCTCTTTCAGTAAATGATAACACTCAACTGCTCAAATGGTAACTATTGGCCGTCTTTGATTATTCTCTTTCCAGTTCCTTCTATTAATAGTTATCCGACCATTTAATTATATAGGATATATTTCCAAACATATTTCAAATCAACTGATTTCTCTCCTTCTGGCCAGCTACTACCATCATGATATAGTAACCACAATTCTTGCATAAGTTCCCTAACAATTCCTTAGCTTCTTGTCCTTACAACTCATTCTCCCTCTGAAATCAAAATAATCTTTTAAGAATAAAAATCGAAACATATGATTCTCCTACTTGAAACGCATCATTGTTTCCCCTTGGTAATTAGGCCAAAGTTTAAACTCCATCATGGTTTGCATGGCTATATTGTCTTTGGCCTTTTCTGCAACTATAATAATTTCTTTCTTGCCACAAAGCATTGAAACATTGGTTCTTGCTTTTTCTTGTGTTCATGATTTCTTTATGCCTATACTGACTTGTCCTGTGAATTTACTAGTGGAACTCTGTGATTTAACTATAAGATCTATGTGCTAACTCCACAATAAAAGCAGATACAAATGATCAAAACCTGGCAAGCAGTAACAATTGATGATCTCGCAAAATGAAACATATGCTCAACAGGGCTCCAGCTCTATTTTATTTTTGCTCTTTGAAGATTTAAATATTTTTCTTTGCCCACAGGATGACTCAAATATCCAGACATAACAGTGAAAAGAGAGGAAATATGGTAGGAAAGGAAAGAGTAAAGGAATAGGTAAGCAGGTTTGAAGGAGCACTTTTGAACCAGCCTAATGTTCAGTGGCTGGCACAACATCTGCTTTTAAGAGAACTTAAATGGGCCCATTGAAAGCTGAGAAAATATGATGCTATTTTTACTTGTATATAAGAGTCTAGGATAATATGATTTTATCATTAAAATGTGCCTTATCAGGGCCAGACTTTGGGAAAAAAGCTGTTTTCCTCTACTTCGTGGTCATGTGAACTGTTTCTGAAGGGCCTGACCACCAGCACATCTGTCCTCTTGCTGCCTTCTAGATCAGTTGACCAGAATGTGATAAATCCTTCAAGACTAAAGTATTCTGGGTTAATCTATGGTAATACAGTGTGTCACCATAGAATATAAGTTTACTAACATATTATAGGTCTCTTCTGAGGTTAAGAAAAAACTAGATTCCTTCAAGTCATCATCATCCAGAGGAAGATTTATTTTTGGTACAGTGAAACTTACATGACTGCACTTCTCTTAACCATAATCATAAACATTCAAGTTTACTTTTATAATGTTTTTTACATCTCCCAGTTTTGAAAAGCTTACAGATGATAGGCAGCTAATTTAATTTTTTATCTTTTATTACATGCTGGGAAAAAATAAACTTCTAAAGTAACTTCTTCAAAAGCAGAATGCTTATTTCAAAGACTAGAAATAAATAATAAAATCACTGACCCTTGTTTTATGAGTATGTGGTAATGATTAGTTTTGATACTGTTAATGAGCCACATGTTAAGATCCAATAGTTTTAACCAGAAATTTATTTTCTTTCAGACTAGGATTAGATACAGTCTATATATATGAGACATTTTGATTATGTTGATTATTAAAAACAAAGCTGGTAATAAATTAACTGTATAATAATAGTAATATTTTATTTTGGTAACACTGTTGTAACAGTTTTCTGTAGTATATAAGAGGCAGATAGAAAATTTTACTATAGGTCATTTGAAATGAATTAAATATAAATTAAAATTGAGTTTATTGTACTACTTTTATTTTTTTAGATTGCCAGGGTAAACTGGAAAATGGCCCCATTAGAGCATAAAGAGGAAATATACTCTAAATCTTTTCCAAAGATACATGTATAAAATATTACTTATTATGTAATAATAAGAAATTACATGAAAGGTCTAATCACACTATTTAGTAGTTTAGCATTCACTGAACAAGTGAACTTTTATGTCAGTAAAACTTAAACTGAAAAATTCAAGATAAACAACAAAAATAAATATACAACTTTCCAAGTCTGGAGAATATTACCCAGAGAAACTTTCAGCAGTGTGAGAAGCTTCCCTAGTAATTCTGGGGCAATGCTTATACTACAGTGGCAGTTTACAAGTACTTTTTTCCTCTTTAATTTTTTGAGATCTGTCTCCATAAAAAAAAGATGCACATATAAAGTTCAAATAACATTAATAAAACACTTACCTCTGCAAGACTTTCAGGAAAAAAAAAAATAGCAATGATATAAAACCCTAGGTAGTCCCTCCTAACTGAGAAGGCAATGGCACCCCACTCCAGTGTTGCCTGGAGAATCCCAGGAATGGGAGAGCCTGGTGGGCTGCTGTCTATGGGGTCGCACAGAGTCGGACACAACTGAAGTGGCAGCAGCAGCAGCAGCAACAGCCCCTCCTAAATACATCTCCCACTGCCTCCTAGTCCCTACACTGGCTTTGCCTTCTTTATCAGTCTCTTTCCTTTCTTTATCCCCAAATGTCTTAGCAATTTTAAACGTGAACTGCTTCATGTTAAAGAGGGTATACAGCATATATAATTTATATGTATATGTGTGTATATTGTAAGCGCAATATAAATGCTATTTACATAAACACAAAGTAACACATATATACATAGTAACAATCGCTGACAAGCATTAGAATTAGTTAGAAATAAGACTATAAACTAGAGAAGCTAAGTAAATTAGCCTAATTTTATTCATCTAATAATTTTTAATACTAAATCTACAGCTCTTTCAAAAATGCTAAGATATGTATAAGGGTTATCTTTAGTAAATAAATACTTGATAAAATATTACTAAAACTTCAGTTATCTTCTTAAGTAAATTTTTACATCATGAAACACAATTTATTGTTACATATCTGTACTAAATATTCCTCATTCAGACTATGAGGAATGCTTGATATATACCTGAAATTAGGTATCTGTTCCCATAAATCCAAAACTCTTCACCCTCAGTTTGGGAACACAACTCTAGTATAATCACTTACTTTTGAATTATTCTGGTATTACAGTGCAGTAGTTATTTTGCTCTGTTTATAAAAGGAATCAATCCTCTGAGAAGACAGTCTCTTTATAGTAAAACTGAAAGTGGGATGTCAAATTCTGATTCATATGGGAAATGCATTTTACAAAACACTGTATGTGTACATAAATCAGAGTAGCCCACAGCTAAGCAGAAAATAGATTAAAGTCAAAGTTCTACTTAGTGTTCTTAGAGTTTTTAATCTGCCTTTTGAAAAATAACACGAAGTCGCTCTACTTTGGGCAACTTTCTGTAATGGTATTCTCTCTTATAAGGGGCCATCACAGGTTATAGAAAAAATAAAGTGCTTGAACAATGAATTTTATAGTAATCCTTTGCTGACCAGAGCTAGAAAAAGTGGGTAGACAATCTTCATAAAGAAAAATTTCTCTATAAGTTAACAACCAATATGTAATAAACATTACATAGAATATATATATGCATGTAAAATCTAGAATTATGCAAATTTCCCCTCATACTTTACCAAGCCAATTATTATCAGAAAAACTTTTGTTTATAATCTAGTGGTAAATTTTGCATGAATTTGTCTAAAGTTTCATTATATTAATTTCATAGCTACAGGTTACCTTGGAAGAAGCAGACCACATTGATGCTTTAACTCTTAACTACTTGACCCATCAGGTTCACCTACAGCAGCTGCAAATAGTTTTCAGTAAGCTGAGTTCCCCTGTTAAGTACCTATGTCTCTCTTTTCTCTGCATCAGGGACTTTTGAGAACAACCCCAGAGGCAACCTTAAACTAATGGGTCATGAGGTCAGTGAATAAATATCCAGTTTTCTCTCTTCCCTTCCCTCCCCTTTCCACAATCCAGTAGGTTGATTCTAAGGCATGTTCTACATGGCTTCTTACAGAGTCCCCAGTAGGAACGGGCTCCAACTGCCCCCACTAATAACCTATTTATAATGCACTCTTTATTATCTTATCTCTGTCATAGGTCTTACTTTTCCCTATGCCATTGTAATCATTCACAGGAGCACCCTCTTCCCAATAACTAAGTCCCTGTCTTGATGTCTACTTTTTGAAGTACTCAAACTAAGACATCATTCTAGTTGGTTTTTATCACCACCACCTTTTCCACCATCATTATCATCATCATGATCATCATCATAAGTAAAACTAAGCTCTTCCTAAGGATCAAACATGATTCTAAATACTTGACATTTATTAATACATTTAGTCCTCTCTAAAAACTCCTGACACTTATTTTTTATCATTCTTAGTTTAAAGATGAGAAAGACCAAAGCACACAGCAATTAAATACCTAGTTTAAGTTCTGACACCAGAATTTGCACTGAACTGGTACAGTATACAAATTTAAGCTTTTCTTTCTTTGTGAGTATATACGTGTAGTTTTTCAAACCATCGTTTTTTCCTTAAGTGACACTAGGTATACACATTTTCTTCAATCTTCACAGCAAGACCCACTCTGATATTCACTCAAAAACCCAAAGAAGCATTTCTAACAATACCCCAGGTTCATCTGTACATAAGTCCTATAAGATGTGGGGATGACAGGCGATTCCTGAAATTACCAGTCACACTTTCTACATTGGTCTGATAAGCAGATCGCCCAAGAGAGGAAATACAACTTAAATGTCCTTATAAGATTCTAGATTTCAAAAATTTATAAGACACTAAGCAGGCCCTTTTCATGGGTCACGTATGCTTCTCATTTTGTAAATTTATTAAGATAGCCTTTATTTTAAAGTAATGACTGGGCAGAAAAGGAGAATCTTTTCTAAAACAAATGTTTAATTTCTTGAGCAGCATCAAGGATCAAGTGTACCATCAATAAGTAATACTTACCAATGACTCAGTATCCATGTATTTAGTACTATTAAAATATAATGTCAACATTTATCATCATATATATAAAATATACATGTATATATAAACAGGTACATGAATTATAATCTTCAGAATACATTTTAAACTATTAATACAAAATGCTACTGCTGTCTTTTTCCCTTTCATCCCTCCCTTCAAATGACGGTCTTTGGTACATTTGAAGAGCCATTGTTAAAAACAAATACGTTTTTAAAATGTTATGATGAAAACTAGCTTTATTGACAGTGCACACATTCTGTTACTGTTCAGAGTACATATAATGTTTTTAAATGAAGACAAGTTAAAGCAGCAAAACATTTGTCATGGTTTGAGGTATTAAATCATGAAGTTTGCATGTATACTTGGTGGTTTATATCATGCCAAAATAGATATTCCCTGTCTGGAAGATTCTTAAGTGCTAAACTTTGGCCTTACTGTTCTGTAAAAATTATAACTCTTTCAGAGGGGAAAAATGTGTTAAAGTACATATTTTCACATCTCTAAATTGATATATTTTTCTTTAACTACTAAATATTTTAAGAACTTATATGTATCACAAAGATATAAGTGACTTAGGGGTGCTAAAGAAATAGCTAATTTATTCCACATATTCTGAATCTTCCAACAGATGGCATATTTTCAGCAAATAACACCTAAATTATTATCTCTCGGGTGATCAACACCTGATAATTGGTGGTTAGACACATTTATATTTAAAACATGGAATTCTACATCTAGATAATGCAATATCTTTAAACATTCACAAATTTTCCTTTTTATAACCTTAGTATAATAAATATTTTATATAATTTATACAGTTTATAAATTATCCCTATGAATGTGATATACCTTCATTTGTATAGTTATATTCAATGAATTTAATCTCTAGACAAAATACTTCCCATTAGTCTCTTTTAACACCATCATTTGCTTTGACTTAAATGGTAAACATGATAGAGATTGAATTTAATTTCCTTAATAAGTAAAGTTTATCTAACTTATTGACTATTTATATTTTAATCTTGAATTGATCAACATTGATGTCTTGGATTTCTTCCCATGCTGGTATGACAGTTTTGGTTTTTTTTCCTGATATAGCATTCTATACCCAAAACTTGCCATGATATAAAATGAATATTTAAAAGTTGTCTTCTACATGAATGCATAATAGAGTCAAAGACTTATAACATGTGAAATACCATATTCAGTTCAGTTCAATTCAGTTCAGTCGCTCAGTCATGTCGACTCTTTGTGACCCCATGAATCGCAGGACGCCAGGCCTCCCTGTCCATCACCAACTCCCAGAGTTCACTCAGACTCACGTCCACTGAGTCAGTGATGCCATCCAGTCATCTCATCCTCTGTCGTCCCCTTCTTCTCCTTCCCCCAATCCCTCCCAGCATCAAAGTCTTTGCCAATGAGTCAACTCTTTGCATAAGGTGGCCAAAGTACTGGAGTTTCAGCTTTAGCATCATTCCTTCCAAAGAAATCCCAGGGCGGATCTCCTTCAGAATGGACTGGTTGGATCTCCTTGCAGTCCAAGGTACTCTCGAGAGTCTTCTCCAACACCACAGTTCAAAAGCATCAATTCTTCGGTGCTCAGCCTTCTTCATAGTCCACTATCACATCCATACATGACGACTGGAAAAACCATAGCCTTGACTAGATGGACCTTTGTTGGCAAAGTAATGTCTCTGCTTTTGAATATGCTATCTAGGTTGGTCATAACTTTTCTTCCAAGGAGTAAGCGTCTTTTAATTTCATGGCTGCCATATTACATAATATCAAATTTAATTTTCATGTTGAAATTACAAAACTATATAGTTCATCTAACTGTCAATAAGAAGGATTAGGTCCTATTTTGGGTTTGGGGACAAAATTTCAAGCCTGTGAAAGATGTGTGTGTGTGTGTGCATGCACGTGTGGGGGGTGGAAGGGTTCCTGCATGCACCCAAGCAAGTTCTACACAGTTCCAACACTATATTCTAGGAGATAACATCAGATTCCATAGGTTGAGACCTCAGTCCTACAGGACTGTGGGCCCATCTCCCATCCCCACCAGAGGATGGATCAGTCAGAAGCAAGCCCAGGTTGTTATTTGGACTTTTGACTGACTGGTTATAAATCAGAGTTTCCCACAACCCTCTCCTTGGGTTAGACCAATTTGCTAGAGTGGCTCACAGAACTCAGAGAAACATTTTACTTACTGGATTACTGGTTTATTATAAAAGGAACAGCCAGATGGAAGACATGCATAGGTCAAGGTATGAGGAAAGGGCACAGAGCCTCCATGCTCTTCCCAAGTATGCCCCTCTTTCTAAAGCCCCAGATGTTTACCAACCCTGAAGCTCTCCAAACCCTGTCCATTGAGGTTTTATGGAGGCTTCATTCCATAGGCATGACTGATTAACTCATTTTTCATCAATGACTGATTCAACCTCTACCCTCTCTCCCTTGAACATCCCAATCCTCCAATCACTTGGTTGGTTCTCTTGGCAACCAGCCCCCAACCTTAGCTGCAATCCATAATCCGAAGTAACTTTTTAAACAAAAGACATCTTTGTGACTCTCATCACTTAGCAAATTCTAAGGGTTTTAGGAACTTTGTGCCACAAATAGAGACAGACAAAATAAACACTTTTTTAATTATGAATCATGATATCAGTTTCCATGCAGTT
Organism: Redunca redunca; assembly: GCA_006410935.1. Classification (NCBI taxonomy): domain Eukaryota; kingdom Metazoa; phylum Chordata; class Mammalia; order Artiodactyla; family Bovidae; genus Redunca; species Redunca redunca. The sequence goes on from SJYQ01002406.1 coordinate 303,189, forward strand.
AAGAAACTATTTTTAAAGCAAAAATATTAGATAAGATACCTTAGCAATAGTGGCGATTACTGTTGTTATGGTTATTCAGTTGCCAAGTCTTGTCTGAGTCTTTGTGACCCCATGGACTGCAGCACACCAGGCTTCCCTGTCCCTCATCGTCTCCCAGAGTTTGCCCAAGTTCATGACCATTGAATCGATGATGCCATCCAACCGTCTCATCCTCTGTCACCCTCTTCTCCTTCTGCCTTCAATTTTTCCTAACATCAGGGTTTTTTTTCCAATGAGTCAGTTCTTCCTATCAGGTGGCCAAAGTATTGGAGCTTCAGCTTCATGATCAGCCCTTCCAATGAGTATTCGGGGTTGCTTTCCTTTAAGATTGACTGATTTGATCTCCCTGCTATCCAAGAGACTCTCAAGAGTCTTCTCCAGCACCACAGTTTGAAAGCACCAATTCTTCTGTGCCCTGTCTTCTTTGTGGTTCAGCTCTCACATTCATACATGACTACTGGAAAGACCACAACCTTGACTCCACAGACCTTTGTCAACTGTAACCCATCAGGTTCCTCTGTCCATGGAATTCTCCAGGCAAGAATACTGGAACAGGTTACCATTCCCTTCTCCCAGCTCAACTGAACCTGAGTTTCCTGCATTGCAGGCAGATTCTTTATCATTTGAGACACCAGAGAAGCCCCATAGTGGCAATATCTATATTTTATTTCTTTCATTTCTTCTACAAAGGACTAAAGCTTGAAATAAAACCAACTTTTTGCCATAGAATGTTTGTACATTTAAAAATGTACTTGTTTTTTAATGTGTGCATGTATTTTTGATTATAGCTAAAAATATAGCTTTGTGTTTAGAACTAAAGGAAACATTATAAGTTAACATTTTTTAAGGTGAAAGACATTAGATAACTAACATCAATTTGAAAATGATTATTGGTTTCTGAAATGTAAGTTTTCTTTTGTTGTGAATAGGGAGGAGATATTTCTACCAGTAACACCTAAAACTGGCCTTTGTCATTTTAGGTTCTTTATGACAACAGAGCAGTGATGAAAGGGGTGTTGGATCTTGATAATCATGAGAAAGTAGTGCTTACAAATCCAGACAGTGTGTTTATTACATTGAAATGTGTTATTAACCACAATAGAAAAGTTCATTATATGTCTATATATGATTTATGTACTTGCCTAACTCCCTCAATTTATCTGTAGCTATCACATATCCATCTATAATCATTAAAGTGGTAAAGTTCCTACAAGGTCCTCTGCTTCTCTGATTTGAGCCTTGTTTTGTGCAAGTCAAGTAGAGAATAATGTCAGAAATACCAAAAATACAGTTTAACTTTCATCTAAAGTTACAAGTTTTAGAATGTAAAACTCAGGCTGAAGTCCTTGATTTCTTTGATTAATAAAGTACTATTTATGCTAGATTCAATTACAGAATAATTCAATATACTATGATTTAAACAGTCCTCTGCTAATACATAATCAGTGGTTTTAGATTTAAAAGTAAGCATGCTTTCACTTTGAGAGGCAGCAGTGTCA
>SJYQ01002406.1:304743-345700 GCA_006410935.1 Redunca redunca
TACTTAAAAAATAATGTTTGGAATATCTAAAGAGAATTTTTGCTTAAATTGTTATTTATGCCCTTCCCACTGTTCCCTTGTTTTATATACAGGGAAAAATTATATAACCTCTACCCAACAGAAATAATATTTATGGCTTTAGTTATAATTATGTCATCTACACTATATGTTTTGGAGCTATCCATCAAATATTGACTATTTTGAGATATTGCTGAAATTTAACACTTAGAAACTGATGGATGTTTCATTTAATATTTCTATTCATTTGCTTATTGTCTGCTTGCAAACTGATCCATACTTATAAGCTTTCAAAGAGATACTATAAATAGAAGTTTTATGTGTTCATTTGTTTTTTTCAAAAAATATAGTTCTATACAATATGAAACAATTAGGCTGAAAGGATATAGTACTGACCTGGTACTTTTGCTGCTGCTGCTGCTAAGTCGCTTCAGTTGTGTCCAACTCTGTGCGACCCCATAGACAGCCTCCTACCAGGCTCCCCCATCCCTGGGATTCTCCAGGCAAGAACACTGGAGTGGGCTGGTGTGCTGAGATGACCCAGAGGGATGGTATGGGGAGGGAGGAGGTGGCGGGGNTGCCATTTCCTTCTCCAATGCAGAAAAATGAAAACTAAAAGTGAAGTCGCTTAGTCGTGTCCGACTCTTAGCGACCCCATGGACTGCAGCCTACCAGGCTCCTCCGTCCATGGGATTTTCCAGGCAAGAGTACTGGAGTGGGGTGCCATAGTCACAAAGAAATTATCTTGTGGGAGAAACCAATATTTACAGACTATAATGCAGTATGAAAAATGCTGTAATACCAATGACAAATATCTATTTCATAAAATGAATATTAAATAAGTCTTCCTTGAAACCATAAAAGTATGTAGGAAGAGAAGTATACAGAAACTCTCAGAAAATTATATATATATATACATATAAATATGAAACTTACACAAATTATTTACATATTCAATACATCTTTAGTTATGGTATATATTTGTTTATTTGTTACCTACCAGACTCTCTAGAAAACTTCTGTGCCACCTACATTATTTCTGCAGTTAGTTTCCAAATTTAACTGAGGCTTGTTTTGTCTTCTTTTTTGCAATCTCCCAGGCAAGAACCATATAAACTTTTCAAGCAGGGTTTATATATATGATCTTTATTTAAATTTCTATTTTTTGAGAACTTTAAAATTTTAAAAAGCTTTGCTTTGAAGAAGTCATCTGTTCCTATTGTTTATTTGTCATATAAGTTCTTAATCCATTATAAGAATTGTTTGCACTGGCAATAATTAGGCTATATCAAATGGGGAGATGAAAGATAGAAGAATTTAGCACTGTGCTGAGTGCTTCAAAATGCCACAAGTTGTTTTTAAGTGCTTTGCATGTAGAAATACTTTCAACATGACTTGTAAACAATTTTTCTCTAAGCTATGCCCACTGCAATATGCAGGAAAAAAAGAGGTCTAGTAAATATGAGCATGAAATACAAATTTAAAAACCTGGATAGGAAATCTGGTGTAAGTAACAAGGTTTGGAATTCCATAACTGTCTATAAATTCACTGCATGGATCATCTTAAAGGGTAATTTCTGGGTATTTGATCTTCAGCCTCTCTGTGGCTATTGAACACTATCAAGGAATTCACAAGCTGGAAAGAAACATGATGTTCATGCAGCATTTGCTAATGTCTATATTTTTTCAATGCCATTGACTTGATTCTTTTGTATGGTTTTCTTTCCACCAACTTACCTGATTTCATAATCAGTACAGAAGTGTTAATACACCTTTCTTAGTTCAATTTAATTCCCATTTACTAAATATTGCTCACACCATACAATCTGCCAGAATTTGAAGCATAAGAAGTCACCACTACATGTACATACTGCTATTTTTAAAACAAATAACCAACGAGGATCTACTGTATAGTGCAGGGAACCTCTGCTCAATAGTCTGTAATGGTCTAAATGGGAAAATAACTTGAAAGATAATAGATACATGTGCATGTATAACTGAATCACTCTGCTGTACACCTGAACCTAATATAATATTGTTAGTTGATTATAAGATATAAAATTAAAGAATTAAAGTATTTAGGCTGTGAAAACAAGAAGAAAGTCAATCCTATTACTGTGAAAAGAGACAATGATAGACTTTCAATTTTTTGTGGCCATTTCTATGACAAAGTTGTACAGAGAATGATAAGACTGTTCTGGGGAATCAATGAGTTGAATATTGAGGCATATATAAATGTTGGCAGGATAAGAAAGAACTGCATGATGACAATTTTGACCAGAGGAAACATTTGTGAAGGTATAGAGCCAGGAAACATCATCTAATAAAACAAATGCATGATTCTTAAGGCAAAGAGTTAACGAGCCAGGGGGACAGGCATTTCTTGTTGACTTGTGTTATAGCTTGTATGTGATGGGAACACAATGGATATTTTAAGCAGGCCAATGACAGGATTCATATTGCCTTAAAATAATCCTTTGGCCCCAGTGTAGATGACTGGCTTAATTTAGGTAAGACTTCAGGCAAGGAGACAAGTTGAGTGATTCCTGAAAGGGACAAGGCATGAAATGAAAAGGTATTAAATTCGGTCCTTGGATAAAAGTCAGGTAGGCAATGAGAGTTACTGGAGAAATATCAAGACCATTAAAGGAGAATGTGAGAAAGAAATTTTGAAATAAGAGCTCAAGTTTTGAAATTCTGTTAGTGAATATTACATAAACTGATATTAGAAATATCGATGGGAAAGATTATGAAGAAAGATTAATATTTTAAGCTTCATCTTTCTTCATAACCTTTCCCATCAATATTTGAACATGGCTTATAGCATGTTCAATTAGAGGTACCAAGAAACATCATGATTCAGAAACTCTATAGTCATGCTTATGTGGAATCAAATGTATAAATGAGACAGAGGGCCAGAATAATAAGAGAAAAAGAATAGATACATGTGAAACTTTTTCTTACATATGAAAAAGAAAATTGAAGAAGGAATTTTGAAGAGACTTGAGTAGCTCCATCATTTAATGTCTGGAGACTGAGGAAGAGATCAGAACAGGATTGTTCCACTGATTCTAGAGTAGTAAGTTTTAAAAAGGAGGATGTCAACAGTGTTCAAAGCACCTGTGATACCCAGTAAGATATGAATTTAGAAATATCAGTAGGATGTTGTTTCCGAGTTTGGGAGGCATTTCAGAGAAGAGTAGAAGCCAGATAAAGGTGAGCTGAAGTGTGAATGTAAGATGATAAGGGAAAGAGAATGAGTTTGGACTAAAACAAAATTTTACTGAAAAGGAAGAGTGACAATGAGAAGTAGCTCAAAACTTGAAATCCTTCTGATATGTTTTCTCTGTTATACCTTTTATACAAAAGGTATATATGTTATACCTTTTAACAAAAAATTTCTAATACTCTGTTGATTACAAGCGATTTTCAAAGTGAAACATTCTTAAAATGATTTATAGGTCTTGAACTACTCTAGGAAAAAGTTACCCAATTTGTAATTTAAGGGAACTTTTAACCAACAAGCAAAATCTAGAACTACTTTTTATAACAGTGGGGTTTTGTTACATAGAGGACTTAGAGGACTTTAAAATGTTTAAGTTTTTCATCATGCCAGACTTTGCAAAATCTTCCCTTCTAGTTCCATTATTTTCATGATTAAGTTTTTTTTTTTTTTTTTTTAGCACCATCTCAGNTTTTTTTGAGCACCATCTCAGAAAAAAGAAATCACAAGAGAATACCCAAATACAAACAAATACAAAAATGAATAAAACATGCAAATAATATAGTCAACAAGCATTAATGCCTTTAAGACAATGGTACCTGAAATTCTATGAGACTATAAATATAAGAAAATATTTATGATTTATAACTCATCCAGTTGCATCATTTCCAGACATGCACTCTCCACCTTATGTATGCATATAATTTAGTGGCATGAGCAACTTTTTATTTAGGCCAAATTTCAAATAGGAATTCAACTTGTTTGCCCTATTCATTGTGGTCTATGATTTCAAAAAGAAGTCCTCTTAATTCCCCAGAGAAATAATCAGATGAAGGCACAAAATAACCTTAGAAACTAGATAGTCATTTTATATTTCTTATGTCCTACAAAAATCAGTAAGAGTATGCCAAAATAAAATCATTATTGAGAAAATTTGGCAAAAAAAATAGAAAAAATGCACATGCATATGAAATATGACCCAGCAATTCCACTTTCTATTCACATATTTTTGCACTGGAAAATATATGGAGGTATTCATAACAAAGCTATTTATTTTAGTAGTATTTGTAAATGCTGCTTTGAAAACAAGAAAGAAAAAAAGAAACACAAAGTTAGCTGTAATATAAACTATGGAAAATTCACACCATAGAGTCTATTGAGCTATAAACAATGAAAAAAATATTTGTACACTGCCAGAGAGTGATCTTCAGAATATATTAAGTGAAAATGTCTGTCACTGTTTCCATTGTTTCCCCAACAATTTGCCATGAAGTGATGGGAGTGGATGCCATGATCTTCGTTTTCTGAATGTTGAGCTTTAACCCAACTTTTCACTCTCCTCTTTCACTGTCAAAAGGCTCTTTTAGTTCTTCTTCACCTTCTGCCATAAGGGTCATGTCATTGCATATCTGAGGTTATTGATATTTTTCCCGGCAATCTTGACTCTAGCTTGTGCTTCATCCAGCCTGGCATTTCACATGATGTACTCTACATATAAGTTAAATAAGCAGAGTGACAATATACAGCCTTGACGTACTCCTTTCCCGAATTGGAACCAGTCTGTGGTTCCATGTCCACTTCTAACTGTTGCTTCTTGACCTGCATACAGATTTCTCAGGAGGCAGGTCAGGTGGTCTGGTATTCCCATCTCTTGAAGAATTTTCCACAGTTTGTTGTGATCCATACAGTCAAAGGCTTTGGCATAGTCAACAAAGCAGAAGTAGATATTTTTCTGGAACTCTAGTGCTTTTTCTATGATCCAACGGATGTTGGCTATAGTATGTCTCTGGTTCCTCTGCCTTTTCTAAAACCAGCTTGAACATCTGGAAGTTCACAGTTCATGTACTGTTGAAGCCTGGCTTGGAAGATTCTGAGCATTCCTTTGCTAGCATGTGAGATGAGTGTAATTATGCTGTAGTTTGAATATTCTTTAGCATTGCCTTTTTTTGGGATTGGAATGAACTGACCTTTTCCAGTCCTGTGGCTACTGCTGCAGTTTCCAAATTTGCTGGCATATTGAGTGCAGCACTTTCACAGCATCATCTTCTAGGATTTGAAATAGCTCACATGGAATTCCATCACCTCCACTAGCTTTGTTCATAGTGATGCTTCCTAAGGCCCACTTGACTTTGCATTCCAAGATGTCTGGCTCATGGCTATCAGGGTCATGACGATCTTTTTAGTATAGTTCTCTGTGTATTCTTGCCACCTCTTCTTAATATCTCTGCTTCTGTTAGGTCCATACCATTTCTATCCTTTATTGAGCCCATCTTTGCATGAAATTTTCCCTTGCTATCTCTAATTTTCTTGAAGAGATCTCTAGTCTTTCCCATTCTACTGTTTTCCTCTGTTTCTTTGCATTGAACACCAAGGAAGGCTTTCTTACCTCTCCTTGCTATTCTTTGGAACCCTGCATTCAAATGGGTATGTATATCTTTCCTTTTCTCCTTTGCCTTTAGCTTCTCTCCTTTTCTCAGCTATTTGTAAGGCCTCCTCAGACTATCATTTTGCAAAAAGGCAATTCTTTAAAAAATAAATAAATAAAAAGGAAAGGAAAGGACCTGTCAAATTTTATCTTTCTCTCCACTAGGTACCACAGTTAGAAATTTGGTAAGAATTCTCAACTTTTGGTAACTTCTGCTTGTTTCTCAGGATCCAGTCTACTGGCACTGGAGTAACTAGGGTGAGCCAGCACTTCCTATCCTGGTCACCAGAAACCATAGAAGATGAAAAATAATTTTCCCTTCATCCTTTCTAGTGAGTGCCGACAGGCTGTTTTTTTCTTGAGGGCACCTCGTAAACGGTTCCATTTATCTCGCTTAGCCTTTCTCCACTGTGGCCACAGGTAGTCAAGATTATCTTTAGTTAATGTTAACCTACTTGTTCAGCCTTGAAACAAAATGTTACTTATTTGAGGCCTGACATCGGGCCCAGATCAGTTTAAGCCATATCCACTCATGTTCCAGACCCGTCAGATTTCTGAGTCGGAACCAGTCTGTCCCCAAACCTGATTCGGCTTCTGAGTTGAAACCAGTCCTACCCCGGAACCATTCCAGCTTCAGAGTTAAAACTGATTCATCCCTGGGGCCCAGCCGGGTTTTTGAGTCAGTCCCTGTTCAATTCTGGCTAGTTTCTCAACCCAGTTTGGAAAAAGAAGTGCTCAAATAAAGTCTGGAAGCTCTTAACACATGCAGCGACCTTGTGAGATTTAACAGGTACCTAGAGCTGGTTGCTCAGTGCTCTTGGGGCCTGGGGCTGGGCTTGAGCTGGGTAGGGGTGGCAGGAGCCTCCTTCAGTTCCCACTTCAGATACCAGGACTGTTAAAAGATAAACTGAGGTATATTAAAAAGTTGTAAGTGTTTATTTGTACAAAAATGGATTCCAGTTGGACAGTATCCAGTCTGCCAGAAAGTAAACAGTTCTGAGGACCTGTACAAAATGAAAGGCTTGGCATAAGGGAAGGGGAGCAAGAAAGTTATGTTAGGCAAAAATAGCAGTTGGTTATTGGAAGTTAACTTTCCTTGAGGGAGCTGCGTGGATTAGGCAGATTATTTAATTAATGCTGATCAGGGTAATTCCTAGTTAACTGGTTTAAGATTCCTTATTAGCTGAAACTAATAAAGTTTCGGTGTGTGTGATGTGGCCCTTAGCACAGGAACTTCATTTGGGGCCTGCTGTCTTGTTTTTAGCAGACATACAAGCTAAGACATTCAGGGAAAATTTTTGGATATTTGGTGACATTGAAGGAATATCAATATTTTTATTTTGGGTATGGCAACGGTACTGTGATTTTATTTTGGAAAAGTAAGAATCCATCTTTTCAGATATTTATTGGAATTCATATGAATGATATTATGTCTGAAATTTAATAATATAATGAACTGGAAGTAATAGGTAGGGATTGATTTGGCATGGTCTTGGTCATGAGTTAATAACTGTGGGATAAAATGTGTGATGGGTAAGTGAAGGTTTATTATACTGTCTTACCTGTTTGCGTCTGCCTACAATGCGGGAGACCGGGGTTCAATCCCTGGGTTGGGAAGATCTCCTGGAGAAGGAAATGGCATCTCACTCCAGTATTCTTGCCTGGAAAATCCCATGGACGGAGGAACCCGGTAGGCTAGAGTCTACGGGGTCGCAAAGAGTCAGACACGACTAAGCGAGTTTCTTTCTTGACCTATTTTAACCTGCTTATGAAATTTTCTAAAATGGAAAGTTAATTTTAAAATGATTGTTGAAAGGAATATCAACATTGAATGAACTTCAGTTGAATGTAACTTACTTGAATTAGAATCAATTGATATATAAATAAACATTACAGAAATAATTTGGAAGAAACATTCAACTCTCTGACAGAAATGAAGAAAAATAAATACAAAGGAAATCTAACTTGTTATAGTTAGCCTGAACTAATTTANGGCATTTCCAAGTAGGGGGAACCAGTAATTTCTCTTGCATTGAGACATAGAATCCCCCAATTTTTCTTTGAAATAAAGTAGAAGGCATTTAAGTACATAAATTAAAAGTGGATACATTATTTGGTACCATTTTGAAACAAATATATTCCTATAAACATTGGTCTTGCTACTAATATGGCTTAGTGTAAGCTTCCCATTTACATACATGGATTCTATATCTTTCTCCTCCTGTTGACAAATGTTCTAATTATTTCAATTAAAGGTCTTAACTTGTCTCAGTTAACTTAAAAATGTCTTAAATAAGCAAATATTTCATATTAGATACTAGATTTCTAAACATTAATATTTAGCTGTGTATTGTATCAATGAGTTCAGTGTTATCAAATTATCAAATTAGCTTAAATTATCTTGAGGAATTTATAATTACCAGAAGAGTGAATTTCCACTGTCTTACTTACTGTATTGTACTTAAATCACTGATAATTCTTATTTGCATTCTGTACCTTCTAAACATTTACCTAAAAATAACATCTATCACTTATCTGCCTATAATATTCTATATGTAAACTATTAAAAACAAGAACTTAGAAATATGTCCCTCTCCCCTTGGGTTTCCACTTCGATACAAACAAACAAAAGGCTTAGAGTTCATACATAAGAAAAGTATTTATTGACTACTCATGTGCCAGACATAATTAAGATTTTTGTTATAAAAAAATGGTGAACCAGATTGTTCTCAAGGAGCATACTCTCTGGTTAGCAAATAACAGACAAGTAAATATATTGTTAAGATCAGTTATAATTAATTCCAAGAAACCAGAAATCAAAGTCATAGAAGTAAAGTTCATGTGCATCTTTGCGGAAGTAATAAATAACCTGCCTGAGACGTAGATGATTAGCGGTAATTAACACCCATCAAGTGTGTATGTGCTAAGGGAGGCCTGGGGACATGGGTTTAGCTCGAACAGAGAGGTAGAGATGAAGGAAAAGAAAAGGCTGAGTGAAAAAGGCATACACAAGAAGACTTTTGGGTTCAAGGAAACACAAATTGTACCTGAGATTCTAAAACATGACGTTCCAGAGGGAAAGCATAGCATACCTGCAATGGAGGGGAAGAAAACGCCTACAGCAGCATCTTGATTTTAGGTCTCTTCAAGAAAATAATGAATTACTGAGTGATTTTAAGGGAATGAGGTCATTTAGCTTGCATTGTTTATTTGTTAAAACCCAAACCCAATCCAACTCTGTGAGTTTTTTTTTTGTTGTTCTTTTTTAAGAATGCACTGTAATTATAAGAGTAAAAATTGGGCTGCAGCCAGTGTAACAGAAAATTTAAGGGTTTCAAGTCTTTCTAACACATCCACACTCAGCTTAAAACCCTGTGATGTTAACTGCAAAACACAGTGAGAAATGGGAAACTTGGGGCAAATAATCCAGTATCCTGGGAACTTTATTAATACAAAAGCTCAGAAAGGAATAAATTACAGGAATAATCATTTAACTCCCAAGTCAGTAAGGGTCTTTGAAGGAACCATATCCCTTATTCTTTACCTCCTTTTTCAGCATGAGCTTCCCACTCATATCCATGGTTAATTTCTTCTTTGTTCCTAATTTCACCTGTTCACAGTGTAGCATTTTTATGCCCTCTTCTTACTCCATCCCATCAACAAACATTTTTCCCTGTGTTAGGAATAACAAAATGGATGTACTCACATGCATGCATACACACACATATAAATGAATAAAATCCCACAACACTCTGTTTCTTTATAATGCCAAATTTCTCATAGTGATGTCTTATACTTAATCTCTTACAGTCTAACTGCCATTATTAAATGGCAAAGGACATAAAGAAAAACAATTTTGTAGGTGTATTCCTCCTTTACCTATCTGTCACATGTGATCCTCATATTTGCACACTTGAAATCAGCTAGAACTTTTTCATTGACCTCACTTAATCTATCACATATGGAATATATCTTGAGAGCTAGTCTTTTATCATAGACTCTCACAGCTGTTGTCAGGAACTCGTCAAGGTCACCCCTCTAATTTGCTAGGCTGTCAAAGAGAAATAGTTGGTTGAGAATAGTTGGTTCCAGAAGAAAGGAATTTTCTAAGTGATTTCCTATTAGAGATCAGTGGAGCTACTTCTGGAATTTTAGTCAGAATTTTCAGTGATAGAATCAATTGCTGGATAGATTATCACTGAAATAGCTTTTTTAAGAAATAATTGAATGTGATTGTATAGCACTCCTCTCTGGATCATAAAAGTGTGTGTGTGTGTGTGTGTGTCTGTGTGTGATGCATGCGCATGCACATAATCTCTAATCACATTAAACATTCTTCCTTACTTCTGCTCCTCATCACTCTCATAGCTTCTGAATTCTCTGGAGGATCTTTGTCTTTGAAGTAGGTCAATCCCTTATATCATTATTTTTTTTTTATTGTTTAAATAAGATTTTAGAGAGTAAAAGGAAGATTTTGGAGCTATGATGATAAGATTTTACCAGCCCCCCAAACTTCCTAAATCTTGCCTCACAAATCATCCAAATTTCCCTAGGAAATAGGAGTGCAGAGAATGTTCCCAATCAAGGTACTTCCTCATTAACATAAGAATAGCATCTCACATTCTGCAATACAGTGTTCTCTGTCAAGGGATGAATTGTTGAAGCATTTGTTTTGGTTTAAGCTTACTCCTTGGAAGAAAAGTTATGACCAACCTAGATAGCATATTCAAAAGCAGAGACATTACTTTGCCAACTAAGATCCGTCTAGTCAAGGCTATGGTTTTTCCTGTGGTCATGTATGGATGTGAGAGTTGGACTGTGGAGAAGGCTAAGCCCCGAAGAACTGATGCTTTTGAACTGTGGTGTTGGAGAAGACTCTTGAGAGTCCCTTGGACTGCAAGGAGATCCAACCAGTCCATTCTGAAGGAGATCCGCCCTGGGATTTCTTTGGAAGGAATGATGCTAAAGCTGAAACTTCAGTACTTTGGCCACCTCATGCAAAGAGTTGACTCATTGGAAAAGACTCTGATGCTGGGAGGGATTGGGGGCAGGAGGAGAAGGGGACGACAGAGGATGAGATGGCTGGATGGCATCACGGACTCGATGGACGTGAGTCTGAGTGAACTCTGGGAGTTGGTGATGGACAGGGAGGCCTGGCGTGCTGCAATTCATGGGGTCGCAAAGAGTCGGACACGACTGAGCGACTGAACTGAAACTGAACTGAACTGAAGGTTTAAGCAGAGACTCCAACACTACCCTCCTTCCCCTTCAAACATCACCAAACCCAAATCTCATATTAAGAGATTAACTGAAAAGATTAAATTTGCTTTTGTAACAAAAGATGTTCTTAGCCACAAGGCTAAGAACACTTTCACAAGTCTGTGTTTTCTGAGTCAGTAAGAACACACAACCTCTGCCATATAGCTTCCTTCCTAAATATTGCTGATTATAATTTCTGATAAAGCAACCTCCAATGTGGTTGTTTTATCAGAAATGGAACTGAAATCCCTAGGTGAAAACTAGAAACAGGCATGTATGAAGAGGGATGATTTTGTCCTAAATTACCTTTCCCAGTAGTATTCTAAGGATAATTTTAATTTCGGTGGCTTGGAAGAACTGACAAATATGGGCAGAAGACTTGGCATTAGGTCCTGCTTGACTTGCTCACAGCAGAGAGTGGGCAGTATACAGATGTTAGCTTTGAGCCACAGTAAGAATGGTCCTTAGAGAAGAGTCATCACTAGAACCAACCAATTTACCAACTCCTATTTGACTGATGAATGATAGGGAAGAGTGTAGAAGCATGAAGTAATGATGTCTCTTACCTCTGGATATTTCACATGCTGTGTGTTACATGATACAGTATATATACTCCGGTTGATGATGAAATTGCTATATTTGAGATTAAGTAATATTAAATATTAGTATTTTCGTGTGATTCAATTTCAAGTGATCACAGGTGGGTTCTATTTATGGGAATGCTTAATGGAATCTGAGAATGAGAGTGAAACTCTCCAGAGAGACTCCAGCTGGTGGGGTATATAATCACCCAGTGTACCTAGAAACCAGGAATTTTTCCTGTAATCTTGATAGAAACCAGAGAGTGGTGTGCTGGCTATATATTTTATAGAATTTTAAGATTATTTTGATGGAAGGACATAATACAGTGATACTGGGATAGATAAAAGACAGGACTGTTTGGTATTTGCAGCTCAAACAGAGAAGGGTATAGTTGTGGGCTCACAAAGGGGGTTGCACTGAGGACCGATAGCAACAAGCTGGGGATGTGGGGGCTAGTTTAAGGATGGCAAGCAAGGTAAAATTAACTAGGTTTTGTGGAATCTCTGCAGCTTGGCCAATTTGAATAATCTTGCATATTCAGGGGGTTGTCTCTAGTCTCTGGTACCTGTTCCTGAGGTGGCCCAAAGTATAAGAGCCAAAAGGGGAAAGGTCTGCTGTGGTCTAATTAACTATCAAGAAAGGAAAAGGGCCTCTAGCCAGGGCTTTAAAATTGAGTCAAGACAGCATTCATACAAAAACAAATTGTCTTGCTCTATGGAAGCAGGCAAACACTTAGAAGAGCTAAGTTTCATACACAAGGTTCAATTTTGCCAAAATATAACATGCTGTTGGAGAGTAAAGGTGCAGCACCCATCAAAACAAGTTAAGGGTAGAGATAAGTGAAGCCTTGTTGGAAAAGTTAATTCTATTCTTGAGTCATGAAATATGAGAAATTGTTTGGATAGGAAAGAAAGTAGTGGGTGGGGAAACAGCAGTTCTGTCAAAGAGAACAGTATGAATTTAGACAAATAGCTGGAAAGAACAATTTGGCTATTTGGGTATTTTTATTACAAAAAGTCAGATTCCAGTGGAATACATTTGAATGCAACAACAGTCTGCTCCTGCTGCTGCTGCTGCTAAGTCGCTTCAGTCGAGTCCGACTCTGTGCGACCCCATAGATGGCAGCCCACCAGGCTCCCCTGGGATTTGCCAGGCAAGAACACTGGAGTGGGTTGCTGATTCCTTCTCCAATGCATGAAAGTGAAAAGTGAAAGTGAAATCGCTCGGTCATGTCCAACTCTTCACGACCCATGGACTGCTGCCTACCAGGCTCCTCCATCCATGGGATTTTTCAGGCAAGAGTACTGGAGTGGGGTGCCATCACCTTCTCCAACAACAGCCTCAGTTCAGTTCAGTCACTCAGTCATGTCCGACTCTTTGCGACCCCATGAACTGCAGCACGCCAGGCCTCCCTGTCCACCACCAACTCCGGAGTTCACTCAGACTCACGTCCATCGAGTCCGTGATGCCATCCAGCCATCTCATCCTCTGTCGTCCCCTTCTCCTCCTGCCCCCAATCCCTCCCAGCATCAGAGTCTTTTCCAATGAGTCAACTCTTTGCATGAGGTGGCCAAAGTACTGGAGTTTCAGCTTTAACATCATTCCTTCCAAAGAAATCCCAGGGCGGATCTCCTTCAGAATGGACTGGTTGGATCTTGCAGTCCAAGGGACTCTCAAGAGTCTTCTCCAACACCACAGTTCAAAAGCATCAATTCTTTGGGGCTTAGCCTTCTCCACAGTCCAACTCTCACATCCATACATGACCACTGAAAAAACCATAGCCTTGACTAAATGGACCTTAGTTGGCAAAGTAACGTCTCTGCTTCTGAGTATGCTATCTAGGTTGGTCATAACTTTTCTTCCAAGGAGTAAGCATCTTTTAATTTCATGGCTGCAGTCACCATCTGCAGTGATTTTGGAGCCCCAAAAAATAAAGTCTGATACTGTTTCCACTGTTTCCCCATCTATTTCCCATGAAGTAATGGGACCGGATGCCATGATCTTCATTTGCTGAAGGTTGAGCTTTAAGCCAACTTTTTTGCTCTCCTTTTTCACTTTCATCAAGAGGCTTTTGAGTTCCTCTTCACTTTCTGCCATAAGGGTGGTGTCATCTGCATATCTGAGGTTATTGATATTTCTCCTGGCAATCTTGATTCCAGCTTGTGTTTCTTCCAGCCCAGCGTTTCTCATGATATACTCTGCATATAAGTTAAATAAGCAGGGTGACAATATACAGCCTTTACGTACTCCTTTTCCTATTTGAAACCAGTCTGTTGTTCCATGTCCAGCTATACCTTCTTAATTCCTCTCCACTCCACAGTTCTTCCACAGAGGTTTGACTGGCTAAATCTCTCTATCTTTGGATAAAGCAAAGAGGGTTGCTTTGGCTTTTTTTTTTTTTTTTTTAAGGAATTCAGCTTTACATCATTTTTTTAATTAAAAAATATTTATTATTTTTCCCTGCTCCATCTGCATGGCATGTGGGATCTTAGTACCCCCACCAGGGGTCGAATCTGGGCTCCCTGCATTGGAAGCAAAGAATCTTAACCACTGGACTGCCAGGAAAATCCCTTCTTTGGCATTTTCTAGGACGGAGGAGCCTGGTGGGCTGCAGTCCATGGGGTCGCTAAGAGTCGGACACAACTGAGCGACTTCACTTTCACTTTTCACTTTCATACATTGGAGAAGGAAATGGCAACCCACTCCAGTGTTCTTGCCCGGAGAATCCCAGGGACGGGGGAGCCTGGCGGGCTGCTGTCTATGGGGTCTCATAGAGTCAGACACGACTGAAGAGACTTAGCAGCAGCAGCAGCAGCAGTGGGCTACATGCACCTATTGAGTTAAAACAGGGCAGTGGCAATAGCATTAAAAAATTCCATAAGGATGATGAAAATCAGGGATACATCTCTTTTGGGAGATTTTTAAGACTTATAAGCCATGTTTGATTGAGGATTAGCGTTGGTCCACCATCATTTATTCATCCTATGCATAGTAACATATTTTCCCACTTACCTCCATTTTTCAAGGCCAATATAATAATAGTAGCAAGCACCAATATAAGAATAATAGCAATAGCATGTACCCCTGTGAAGTGTTTACTCTGATCCAAGCTGGAGGCTGTTTTATAATCCTTATCTCTTGTTCTAATAAAATAACCACTGCCCCGCCCCCCACATCTAAGTCAATATACTCTTCAAATACATCACTTAAAATTGGCATAACTCATACAAGATATGTTACCCGAATGTCTCTTAAGTTAGAGGACAATGAAGCTGGGCCCTGTATTCCCTTAGATTTTAGCACTAAAAATCCATTTTTTTTTTTCTTCAGAACTTCATTTAGTGTTAGATTGTATTGCAGTCTGAAGTCACCAATAAAATTTAATGTAGTAATGTAGTACGGTTTAGACTTAAAGGTAAATCTTTTTATAAAAAGCTTTAGTGTATTTGGTCAGCGTCAATCTCAGACCAACTGCTGCCCATTATCCAGAAAGATAAAGTATACCTCTCCAACTTTTTTTCATTTTTTTAAAAATTAAAGTATAGTTAATTTGCAATGTTGTGCCAATCTCTATTGTATAGCAAAATGACTCAGTTATATGCATATATACATTCTTTTTTTATATTACTTTCCATTGTGGTTTATCACAGGATATTGAATAAAGTTCCTTGTGCTACATGCATTAGGACCTTGCTGTTCATCCATTCTAAATGTAATAGTTTGCATTTACCAACACAAAACTCCCAGTCCGTTTGTCTATCCCCACCCCTGCCTTGGCAACCACAAGTCTGTTCTCTATGTCTGTGAGTATGTCTGTTTTGTTGATAATTTATTTGTGCCACATTTTATATTCTACATGTGTGTGATATCATATGGTATTTGTTTCTTTCTGACATCACTTGGTATGATAATCTCCAGTTACATCCATGTTGCTGCAAATTGCATTATTTCATTCTTTTTATGGCTGAGTAGTATTCCATAGCATATATTTCCCACATCTTTCCCATTCATCTATTTATGGGCTTTTAGGTTGTTTCCATGTTTGGACTATTGTGAATGGTTGCTGCCATGAACATAGGGTGCATGTATCTTTTTGAATTATAGTTTTGTCCAGTAATTTCCCAAGAGTAGGATTGCTGGATCACACAGTTATTCAACTTTTAGTTTTCTGAGGAATCTCCATACTCTTTTCTAAAGTAGCTGCACCTTTTCTGACTTCTTTTATGGCCTACCTTAAATGCCAGGGCTTCCCTCACAATTCTATCTAAAATAGCAGCTTCCCTTTCTCCCCAACCATCTTTCACTTTTTACTGTCTTATCCTGCTCTATTTTTGGTACAGAGTGCCTTCATTACTTGACATATTTTATAATTACTTGTTTATTGTCTAACTTTCCTCTTAAGAATATTCCCAGGCTTAGAACAGTGGTATTATGCCATCGGGNCATTAAGGAAACAGTTTATGAGAAAATTATTTTTTATAACATGATTTTTCTTTTAATTGCTAAATAGCTTAGTAAAACTATTTCTGGTCATCTGACCTTCTTAATTATAAAAATTATAGAAAGAGCTTTAAATGCCTTTAATAAATTATTTGAATGGTCTCCCCATTCAGTAGATGGCATAAAGGAAATACACTGATAAGCAGAAATCTCTTTTTGAACTCAGCAATTATTGTCTATAAATTAATTTTTTCTATAGCAGTTGATACAAAATTCTCGAATGATAACAACTACCTATAACACAACTCCCAAACTTCATTTAATTGAGTGTATCTCACTTGAGACACTGTGAAGGCAATTGAGTAATTAAGACTTTTAGGTTGTATTCTGCTTTGACAATATCAGATCTCCCAAACCAAAAAGTTAGATATATGTCAACCAAGCTTGCCTTTGTGAAAAATACTGATTTTTGAAACAGACTCACAGATAGAATAAACATAAAATAAAAATAATTGTAAACATCCAAAGAAGTATGTTTTCTAACTGAAAAATCTTGATAAATTTCTAGATCATGGCATTATAGACTGTAATATAGACTCAAAATGTTTCCGTGGTATATCCTTTTCCCCTTATTAAAAAAGTTGAATATTATGCATACAGGAGGGTTTTTTTTAAGTCTGTATGGATGTTAAGGCTGGTTACTGGGGGGAAAAGGGAAGGGAGGAGGAGGGAGCAAGACAGGGGTAGGGAATTAGGATGTACAAACTACTGTGTATGAGATAATTTGTTTAATCTTTGATTAACTGTAAAAAGAAAAATTTATTCTTAATTAATCCCTTAATTGCTACACAGAAGCACCTTATAAATGTCACTGAGTATTTTTGTTAGATATGTAGTAACAGTTTAAATGTTATATAAGCCTCTAAGAATCTAATGTTATCTCACTAATCATTATTCTACAAAATGATAGTAGTAAAAATAAAGTTTACAGTAATATAAATGTGCAGAATAATTTTAATGTGAAGAAACTATTGTATGTTGGCTCTGTAAATCTACTTTCAGCTCTTTGGCCATTTTAGTGCATGGAAGGGCAAGAAAGCTTTACCCAGAAGCATGAAATAAGACAGAAAGAATTTCACTTGAAAAGATGAACTCGAAATTCAACTCATTAAATATAAGGCCAGAGATAACATTGAATGAAGATAGAATTACTTACAAGAAAAACCTGACAGCAAGTGGATTAAAAAATTAACTTTGCTTAAAAAAAAAATAGCTTGTCAAATACATTGTCAAAAATGTATATGGAGGGAAAAAAAGAGAGTTTTGGTAATAGCCATCTAACATTATGCAAGAAAGAGATTGCCCTGAACTAAAAATGTAACTCTTCTTATGGAATGAGAAAGCAAAATCTATTGAGAAAAATGGATATATCTGTCTAATTTAACCTGTGGGCATTAAATATTCAAATCATATAACTATCCCTCCACCAGATTGCCACCACCCAAACTCCAGTTCTGATCCTGTTGTCAATTGGTTATCTTCTGATAATGGTCTCCTCATGTAGCTTGTGTGAAGGAAATGTGCTGTGACAGCTGTATTTCTATTGTAAGAAAATAAATTGGCATTGTAGCTTATATATGTCACTTTTGATTTTAATCAACATGAGTCAGCCTTCTCAAGTTTAATCAACTTGATACAGTGAACTGTACCAAGAATTTGTCCTTCTAATGCAGAAGACCAACTCACGATGTCCTACTCTATTATTCAATAAGTCTTTTAAATTCCCCTTAGCATGCAGTGTCTTTCTTAACAAGTTAGAGATCTCTCTTGCATCAAGATCAAATCTACAAATCTTTGATACTATATAAAAATAATTGTAAACTTCAAAGGAAGCATGTTTTCTAACTTTGAAAAATCTTGATAAATTTCTAGATGACTACTTTATAGACTATACTGTATGCTCAAAATGTTTCTGTAGTATATCTTTCTTTCCCTTCTCTTATTTAAAAATTAAAAATTGTGCATGCAGGGGGATTTTTTAAAGTCTGTATATATGTTAAGATATTTATACATTTTTCTAATTCCTTCTTAACAGAACTCTGTTATTCTAAGGTATCTCTTGGGCATTCCATATCTATTATTTCTTTCAAGATTTTGCTTTAAGCACCTGTATCCCAGGAGGACACACACAGGGCCTTACATAATAGTCTCTGAATAACCCTTGAATTAGTTCTTAATCAAAAGCAGGAATTTTTCATGTAAAGGGTCAACTCTGTTAAATAAAGACTGAATTTTATAGTATCTTGACTCTAGCTAGTCATAGTACACATGGTCATGCCTAGTTCTGCTCTTCACTAGTAATTTAAAATCCTTCAATCAAGAGCTAGCAAGATAAATGTTTAAATAAGCCTTTAATGTGTTTAAGTTGGTGTCTCTGGATTCATGAATCCTATTCCTACTCTACCTCCAACTAATCCAGTAATTAAATACATAGTGAAAAAAATATATATATATAATAATGAAATCAACAGCTTAGACATTTGGAGTGATGTAAGTCATCACTTCATGGGAAATAGATGGGGAAACAGTGGAAACAGTGTCAGACTTTATTTTGGGGGGCTCCAAAATCACTGCAGATGGTGATTGCAGCCATGAAATTAAAAGATGTTTACTCCTTGGAAGAAAAATTATGACCAACATAGATAGCATATTCAAAAGCAGAGACATTACTTTGCCAACAAAGGTCCGTCTAGTCAAGGTTATGGTTTTTCCTATGGTCATGTATGGATGTGAGAGTTGGACTGTGAAGAAAGCTGAGCGCCGAAGAATTGATGCTTTTGAACTGTGGTGTTGGAGAAGACTATTGAGAGTCCCTTGGACTGCAAGGAGATCCATCCAGTCCATTCTGAAGGAGATCAGTCCTGGGTGTTCTTTGGAAGGAATGATGCTAAAGCTGAAACTCCAGAACTTTGGCCACCTCATGCGAAGAGTTGACTCATTGGAAAAGACTCTGATGCTGGGAGGGATCGGGGGCAGGAGAAGAAGGGCATGACAGAGGATGAGATGGCTGGATGACATCACTGACTTGATGGACGTGAGTCTGAGTGAGCTCCAGGAGTTGGTGAGGGACAGGGAGGCCTGGCGTTCTGCGATTCATGGGGTCACAAAGAGTCGGACACGACTGAGCAACTGAACTGAACTGAACTGAACTGAAGTCATGCGTTTATATATTTATTCTACACGTACGATGTTTGACTGCTGGACATTGATAAATCAGAGTGCAAAATAGAACAGAACAACAAGGCACATAAAAGTATTTGCCCACAGAGAGTAGTCTGATTAAAGTTCAAATGAAACAATATTTAATTATCTATTTCATGTCAAAAATATGCTCTTTTTGTACAGTTCTTCTGTGTATTCTGCCACCTCTTTTTAATATCTTCTGCTTCTGTTCAGTTCAGTTCAGTCCATACAATTTCTGTCCTTTATTGAGCCCATCTTTGCATGAATTGTTCCCTTGGTGTCTCTAATTTTCTTGAAGAGATCTCTAGCCTTTCTCATTCTGTTGTTTTCCTCTATTTATTTGCAGTGATTGCTGAGGAAGGCTTTCTTATCTCTCCTTGCTATTCTTTGGAACTCTGCCTTCAGATGGATATATCTTTCCTTTTCTCCTTTGCTTTTGGCTTCTCTTCTTTTCACAGCTATTTGTAAGGCCTCCTCAGACAGCCATTTAGCTTTTTTGCATTTCTTTTTCTTGGGGATGGTCTTGCTCCCTATCTCCTTTACAATGTGGCAAGAATACACAGAGGAACTGAACAAAAAAGATCTTAATGACCCAGATAATCACGATGGTGTGATCACTAACCTAGAACCCGACATCCTGGAATGCAAAGTCAAGTGGGCCTTAGGAAGCATCACTAGGAACAAAGCTAGTGGAGGTGATGGAATTCCAGGTGGCTGAGTGGTAATATCACTCAGCCTATCACGGTAATCCAAGCCTGTGCCCCAACCAGTAAAGCTGAAGAAGCTGAAATTGAATGGTTCTTCCCTGGTGGCTCAGATGGTAAAGCATCTGTCTGCAATGTGGGAGACTGGGGTTCGATCCCTGGTTTGGGACGATCTCCTGGAGAAAGAAATGGCAACCCACTCCAGTACTCTTGCCTGGAGAATCCCATGGACAGAGGAACCTGGTAGGCTATAGTCCATGGGGTCGCAAAGAGTCGGACAGGACTAAGTGACTTCACTTTCACTTTCACTATGAGACCTATAAGACCTTTTAGAACTAACACCCAAAAAAGATGTCCTTTTCATTATAGGGGACGGGAATGCAAAACTAGGAAGTCAAGAAACACCTGGAGTAACAGGCAAATTTGGCCTTGGAGTACGGAATGAAGCAGGGCAAAGGTTAATAGAGTTTCTTTTTGTTTTTGGGTTGTTTTTTTTTTTTTTGCTGATTGATTTTTTTAACTTGATTTTACTTTACAATATTGTATTGGTTTGGCCATACATCAACATGAATCCGCCACGGGTGTACATGAGTTCCCAATCCTGAACACCCCTCCCACCTCCTTCCCTATACTATCTCTCTGGGTCATTAGAGAGGTGCACCAGTTCCAAGCATCCTGTATCCTGTATCAAACCTAGACTGGCGATTCTTTTCTTACATAATATTATACATGTTTCAATGCCATTCTCCCAAATCATCCCACCCTCTCCTTCTCCCACAGAGTCCAAAAGTCTGTTCTATACAACTGTGTCTCTTTTGCTGTCTCACATACAGGGTTATCATTACCATCTTTCTAAATTCCATATATATGTGTTAGTATACTGTATTGGTATTTTTCTTTCAGGCTTACTTCACTCTGTATAATCAGCTCCAGTTTAATCCACCTCATTAGAACTGATTCAAATGTATTCTTTTTAATGGCTGAGTAATGCTCCACTGTATATATGTACCAAGAGAACACACAGGTCATAGCAAATACACTCTTTCAACAACACAAGAGAAGATTCTACCCATGGACATCACCAGATGGTAAACATCAAAATCAGACTGATTATATTCTTTGCAGCCAAAGATGGAGAAGCTCTATAAAGTCAGCGAAAACAAGACTGGGAGCTGACTGTGGCTCAGATCGTGAACTCCTTATGGCCAAATTCAGACTTAAATTGAAGAAAATGGAGAAAACCACTAGACCATTCAGGTATGACCTAAATCAAATCCCTTATGATTATACACTGGAAGTGAGAAATAGATTTAAGAGACTAGATCTGATAGATCTATCTGATAGATAGAGTGCCTGATGAACTATGGACTGAGGTTCGTGACACTGTGCAGGAGACAGGGATCAAGACCATCCCATGGAAAAGAAACCCAAAAAAGCAAAATGGCTGTCTGGGGAGGCCTTACAAATAGCTGTGAAAAGAACAGAAGCGAAAAGCCAAGGAGAAAAGGAAAGATATAAGCATTTGAATGCAGAGTTCCAAAGAATAGCAAGGAAAGATAAGAAAGCCTTCCTTGGCAATCAATGCAAAGAAATAGAGGAAAGCAAAAGAATAGGAAGAGATCTCTTCAAGAAAATTAGAGATACCAAGGGAACATTTCATGCAAAGATGGGCTCGATAAAGGACAGAAATGCTATGGACCTAACAGAAGCAGAAGATATTAAGAAGAGGTGGCAAGAATACACAGAACTGTACAAAAAAGATCTTCATGACACAGATAATTACGATGGTGTGATCACTCACCTAGAGCCAGACATCCTGGAATATGAAGTCAAGTGGGCCTTAGAAAGCATCACTACAAACAAAGCTAGTGGAGGAGATGGAATTCCAGCTGAGCTATTTCAAATCCTGAAAGATGATGCCATGAAAGTGCTGCACTCAATATGCCAGAAAATTTGGAAAACTAAAGTGACCACAGGACTGGAAAAGGTCATTTTTCATTCCAATTCCAAAGAAAGGCAATGCCAAAGAATGTTCAAACTACCACACAATTGCACTCATCTCAGACACTAATAAAGTAATGCTCAAAATTCTCCAAGCCAGGCTTCAGCAATATGTGAACCATGAAATTCCAGATGTTCAAGCTGGTTTTAGAAAAGGCAGAGGAACCAGAGATCAAATTGCCAACATCTGCTGGATCATTGAAAAAGCAAGGGAGTTCCAGAAAAACATCTATTTCTATTTTATTGATGAAGCCAAAGGTTTTGACTGTGTGGATCACAATAAACTGTGGAAAATTCTGAAAGAAATTGGAATACCAGATCACCTAACCTGCCTCTTGAGAAACCTATATGCAGGTCAGGAAGCAACAGTTAGAACTGGACATGGAACAACAGACTGGTTCCAAATAGGAAAAGGAGTACGTTAAGGCTGTATATTGTCACCCTGCTTATTTAACTTATATGCAGAGTACATCATGAGAAACACTGGGCTGGAAGAAGCACAAGCTGGAATCAAGATTGCCAGAAATATCAATAACCTCAGATATGCAGATGACACCACCCTTATGGCAGAAAGTGAAGAGGAACTCAAAAGTCTCTTGATGAAAGTGAAAGAGAAGAGTGAAAAAGCTGGCTTAAAGCTGAACTTTCAGAAAACAAAGATCATGGCATTTGGTCCCATTAATTCATGGGAAAGATGGGGAAACAGTGGAAACAGTGTCAGACTATTTTTTGCTGCCCCAAAATCACTGCAGATGGTGATTGCAGCCATGAAATTAAAAGATGCTTACTCCTTGGAAGGAATGTTATGGCCAACCTAGATATCATATTGAAAAGCATAGATATTACTTTGCCAACAAAGGTCTGTCTAGCCAAGGCTATGGTTTTTCCAGTTGTCATGTATGGATGTGACAGTTGGACTGTAAAGAAAGCTGAGCACCAAAGAATTGATGCTTTTGTACTGTGGTTTTGGAGAAGACTCTTGAGAGTTCCTTGGACTGGAAGGAGGTCCAACCAGTCCATCCTAAAGGAAATCAGTCCTGGGTGTTCATTGGAAGGACTGATGCTAAAGCTGAAACTCCAGTACTTTGGCCATCTCGTGTGTGAGTTGACTCATTGGAAAAGACTCTGATGCTGGGAGGGATTGGGGGCAGGAGGAGAGGGGGACGACAGAGGATGAGATGGCTGGATGGCATCACTGACTCGATGGACACGAGTCTGAGTGAACTCCGGGAGATGGTGATGGACAGGGAGGCCTGGCGTGCTGTGATTCTTGGGGTCACAAAGAGTCAGACACGACTGAGCGACTGAACTGATTGAGTGGTAAAGAATGCACCTGCAATGCAAGAGACGCGAGTTCAGTTCCTGGGTCAGGAAGATCCCCTGCAGAAGGAAACAGCAACCTGCTCCTGTATTCTTGCCTGGAGAATCCCAGGGACAGACAAGGCTGGTGGGCTACAGTCCATAGAGTCACAAAGAATGAAACACAACTAGCAACTAGAGAACACAAAAGGGAAATAAAGAGTTAAGGATGAGTTTTGGGTTTCTAATTGGTGACTAGGTAGATGCCAACATTATTATATGGAAAAAAGCAACAATTTTTTTTTTAAATTCATTCTTTGGTAATATGAAAGCAACTAGAAAATAGAACAGTGTCTAAAAACAGACATTCTGGTTCAGTTTTTCATTAGGTCTGTGACTTTGTTGCTATTCAGTTACTATAAGTCATGTCTGGCTCTTTGTGACCCCATGGACTGGAGCACACTAGGCTTCCTTGTCCTTCACTGTCTTCCGGAAGTTGCTTAGATTCATGTTCATTTAGTTGGTGATGCTATCAAATCATGTTATCCTCCACCACCTCTTCTCCTTTTGCCTTGAGTCTTTCCCGGCATCAGGATCTTTTCCACTGAGTCAACTTTTCACATCAAGTGGCCAGAATACTGGAGCTTCAGCTTTAGAATCAGTCCTTCCAATGAATATTTAGTTGTTGTTTTTTTCCTTTAGAATTGATTTGTTTGATCTCCTTGCAGTCCAAAGGACTCTCAAGAGTCTTCTCCAGCACCACAATTCAAAAGCATCAATTCTTCAGTGCTGAGACTTCTATTTAGTCCAGCTCAAAAATCTCTGCATGACTACTGAAGACCCATAACTTTGATTATCTAGACTTTTGCTGGCAAAGAAATGCCTCTGCTTTTTAATATGCTATCTAGATTTATAATAACTCCTTCTAAGGAGCAAGCGTCTTTTAATTTTATGGTTGTAATCACCATCTGCAGTGATTTTGGAGCCCAAGAAAATAAAATCTGTTACTGCTTCTGCTTTTTCCCTTCTATTTGCCCCGAAGTGATGGGACAAGATGCCATAATCTTATTTTTTTGAACATTGAGTTTTAAGCCAGTTTTTTCACTCTCCTCTTTCATCCTCATCAAAATGTTCTATACTTCCTCTTCACTTTCTGCCATAAGGGTGGTGTCATCTGCATATCTGAGGTTATTGATATTTCTCCTGGCAATCTTGATTCCAGCTTGTGATTCTTCCAGCCCAGTGTTTCTCATGATGTACTCTGCATATAAGTTAAATAAGCAGGGTGACAATATACAGCCTTGACGTACTCCTTTCCCAGGTTAGAACCAGTCTGTTGTTCCATGTCCAGTTCTAACTGTTGCTTCTTGACCTGTGTGTGTATTCAGGTTTCTCAGGAGATAGTAAGATGGTCTGATACTTGCATCTCTTTAAGAATTTTGCACAATTTATTGTGATCCCTACAGAAAAGGAGTACATCAAGGCTGTATATTGTCACCCTGCTTATTTAACTTATATGCAGAGTACATCATGAGAAACGCTGGGCTGGAGGAAGCACAAGCTGGAATCAAGATTGCCAGGAGAAATATCAATAACCTCAGATATGCAGATGACACCACCTTCGTGGCAGAAAGTGAAGAGGAACTAAAAAGCCTCTTGATGAACATGAAAGAGAAAAGTTAAAAGGTTGGCTTAAAGCTCAACATTCAGAAAATGAAGATCGTGGCATTTGGTCCCATCACTTCATGGGAAATAGATGAGAAACAGTGGAAACATTGTCATACTTTATTTTGGGGGCTCCAAAATCACTGCAGATGCTGATTGCAGCCATGAAGTTAAAAGACGCCTACGCCTTGGAATGAAAGTTATGACCAACCTAGATAGCATATTCAAAAGCTGAAGCATTACTTTGCCAACAAAGGTCCATATAGTCAAGGCTATGGTTTTTCCTGTGGTCATGTATGGATGTGAGAGTTGGACTGTGAAGAAAGCTGAGCACCGAAGAATTGAAGCCTTTGAACTGTGGTGTTGGAGAAGACTCTTGAGAGTCCCTTGGACTGCAAGGAGATCCAACCAGTCCATTCTGAAGGAGATCAGTCCTGGGTGTTCTTTGGAAGGACTGATGCTAAAGCTAAACTCCAATTCTTTGGCCACCTCATGAAAAGAGTTGACTCACTGGAAAAGACCCTGATGCTGGGAGGGATTGGGGGCAGGAGGAGAAGGGGACGACAGAGGATGAAATGGCTGGATGGCATCACCTCGATGGCCATGAGTTTGAGTGAACTCCGGGAGTTGGTAATGGACAAGGAGGCCTGGCGTCCTGTGATTCATAGGGTCTCAAGGAGTCGGACATGACTGAGCAACTGAACTGAACTGAACTAAATACAGTCAAAGGCTTTAGCATATTCAGTGAAACACAGAGTGAAGTGAAAGTCACTCAATTGTGTCTGAGTCTTTGTGACCCCATGGACTATACTGTCCAGGAAATTCTTCAGACCAGAATACTGGAGTGGGTACCAATTTCCTTCTTCAGGGGATCTTCCCAACCCAGGGTCTCCTCCCACATTGCAGATCGATTCTTTACTAGCTGAACCACCAGGAAACCCCTTTTATCTGAAATTTCCTTGCTTTGTCTATGATCCAACAGATGTTGGCAGTTTGATCTCTAGTTCCTTCGCCATTTCTAAACCCAGCTTGTACATCTGAAGTTCTCAAATCACATACTGCTAAAGCCTAGCATAAATGATTTTGAGCATACCCTTGCTAGCATATGAAATTAGCATTACTGTATGGTAGTTTGAACATTCTTTGGCATTGCCCTTCTTTGGGATTCGAATGAAAACTGACCTTTTCCAGTCATGTGACCACTTGCTGACTTTTCAAAATTTGTTGACATATTGAATGTAGCACTTTAACAGAATCATCTTTTAGGGATTTAAAAAGCTCAGCTAGAATTCCATCACCTACACTAGCTTTCTTTGTAGTGATGCTTCCTAAGGCCCACTTGACTTCACACTCCAGGATGTCTGGGTCTAGGTGAGTGATCACACCATCATGGTTATATTGAGGTCATTAAGACCTTTTTTATATAGTTCTTCTGTGTATTCTTGCCACCTCTTCCTAATCTCTTCTTCTTCTGTATGTCCTTACCATTTCTGTCTTTTATTGTGCCCATATTTGCATGAAATATTCCCTTGATATCTCTAATTGTCTTGAAAAGATCTCTAGTCTTTCCATTCTATTGTTTTCCTCTGTATCTTTGCATTGTTCCTTTAAGAAGGTCTTCTTATCTCTCCTTGCTATTCTCTGGAACTCGGCATTCACTTGGGTTTATCTTTCCTTTTCTCTCTTGCTTTTCACCTCTTTTCTTTTCTTAGCTATTCTTAAAGCCCTCTCAGACAACCACTTTTCCATCTTGCATTTGTTTTTCTCTTGAATGGTTTTGGTCACCTGTACAATGTTAACAAACCTCTGTTTGTAGGTCTTTAGGCACTGTGTCTACCAAATCTAATCCCTTGAATCTATTCATAACCTCTGCATATAATCATAAAGGATTGATTTAGGTCATATCTGAATGGTCTAATGGTTTTCCCTACGTTCTTCAGTTTAAGTCTGAAATAGCACTAGGGAGTTCATGATCTGAGCCACAGTCAGCTCCACATCTTGTTTCTACTGACTGTGAGAGCTTCTCCATATTCTGCTGCAAAGGATATAATCAGTCGGATTTCGGTATTGACCATCTGGTGAAGTCAATATGTAGAGTCATCTCTTATATTGTTGGAGGAGGGTGTTTGCTATGACCAGGTGTTCTCTTGATAAAACTGTTAGCTCTGTGACTTAGTCAAGGTCTCCAGAGATGCTGAACCACTGGGAGGGCCGCCTAAGTTGCAGAGCTGTTGAGAAGTACAGCTCAGATTGAAAATCAAGCTGCCTAACTTCATAGGAGATTTATTATGAGGAATTGACTCAAATAGTTATAGAATCTGAAAAGTCTTATGATCTGCTGTTTGCAAGCTGAAGATCCAAGAAAGCCAGTGGTGTAATTCAATCTGAGTCCAGAGATCTGAGAAATAGGTGAGCCAATGGTGTAAATCCCAATCTGAGGGCAGGAAAGAGCTGTGTCCCAGGTCAGACAGGCAGGTAGGGAATGAATCTACTTTTCTTCATCTCTTAGTTGTATTCAGGCCCCACAGATTTGATTGGATAATGCCCACAGATATTGGAAAGGGCAGTGTGCATGATGCCCACCAACACTGAAGAGAACAGTCTACTGAGTCCACCAATTCAAATGTTAATCTTATCCAGAAAACCCATAGGCCTTCAGAAATAATGCTTAATCTGGACACCTTATGGTTCAGTAAAGTTAACATAAAAAAACAAATCATCACACCTTATGTACCTCAAATCCATCATCTATAAAATGGCAGTAATAATTGTACCTACCTCAAAGGATCACTGTGGGAATTTAGTGATTTAATATTCTTAGAGCACTTAGTTCAGTGTTTGGTCCATAATGAGAGCACTATGTACCTTTTAGTTTTCTGTGAAACTCAAAAGTAAAGCTGAGGCTAACAAATACAGATTTTTGAAGTCACCTGCATATGTATAGTGGTTAAAGCCATGGCAGTATGGAAGGAGTGGCTCAAGAAGAATGTCTGGCATGGGATTACAAACTGTCCACAGGTAATACGTGAATGCAAAGAATAGGTAGTGAAGAGGCTTAATTGGAAGAATTCAGATAAAAGAGCCATAAAGAAGAGACTGGAGTCTCATAGGCCACCAAAGACAGGTGTTTCAAGAAGGAGGGTTTGAGCTTTAAATACTCAAAGAGTATTACCCTTATTATATACTTTGAGTATTTGACAGAGTAATTAAACTGTAATACGGTCAATAAGGTTTTGGTTTCCAAAGACAAAAACCATTCATAAAAACAGGTCAAGGCTGTGGTTCTACCTCTCTCTCTTTCTCATGATCCTACCTTCTGTTGGCTTCATTATCAGGAAAGCAAAAAAAGAAGCCAAGTCAGTGCTAAGAAACAGCAACATACAAAGAAAGGGCATTTTCTCTTTTTGAAATAAATAACTCCTTGCCCAGAAGAGTTTCTTTCAGTGTATTTACCTCCTGAGTTGTTGGCCCGTGGGTAAACAAATCATTTGAAAAAAGAATCAGGCCCCCATAAGTTTAGATAAATGTGGCTTCCCCCCTCATGCAAAGGTGGTACTCATTTTCTCTGAATTAAATGGCTGTGATAACCTGATTACAACCAGGGTTATTTTAGGAAAGATGATGTAGAACGGATGAACATTCAATAGACAGGTCTTCTGGATCACTGCATCTCACACTTTAATATGCACAAAAAATACCGGGAGATCTTGATAAAGTGGAAAGTTAGAATCTATAAAGGCTGTAGGGGAACTTTGAATTGTTGGCAGCTCTAACAAACTCCTCAGTTCAGTTCAGTTCAGTTGCTAGTCATGTCCAGCTCTTTGCAACCCATGAATTGCAGCATGCCAGGCCTCCCTGTCCATCACCAACTCCCAGAATTTACTCAAACTCATGTTCCTTGAGTTGGTGATGCCATCCAGCCATCTCATTCTCTGTTATCCCTTTCTCCTCCTGCCCCCAATCCCTCCCAGCATCAGGGTATTTTCCAGTGAGTCAACTCTTCGCCTGAGGTGGCCAAAATATTGGAGTTTTAGCTTCAGCATCAATCCTTCCAATGAATACCTAGGACTGATCTCCATTAGGATGGACTGGGTGGATCTCCTTGCAGTCCAAGGGACTCTCAAGAGTCTTCTCCAACACCACAGTTCAAAAGCATCAATTTTTCAGCGCTCAGCTTTCTTCATAGTCCAACTCTCACATCCATATATGTCCACTGAAAAACCATAGCCTTGACTAGACGGACCTTTGTTGACAAAGTAATGTCTCTGCTTTTTAATATGCAATCTAGGTTGATCCTAACTTTCCTTAGATGGTGCCAATAATGCTGCCCTGGGACAATGTGACTAGGAAATGTTAAGGGTGGTCATTATACACTTGGGCTTCCCTGGTGGCTCAGAGCGTAAAGAATCCACCTACAATGCGAATTAGATCCCTGTGTTGGGAAGATCCCCTGGAGGGGGGCACAGCAACCCACTCCAGTGTTCTTGCCTGAAGAATTCCCATGGACAGAGGAGCCTGGTGGGCTACAGTCCATGGGGCCATAAAGAGTCAGACACAACTGAGCAACTAAGCACAATTATACACTTACTCTGAATTTGCCCTTCATTGGTACTTGAAATACAAAGTAAATTAGTCATAGTCTCTGTCTTCAAGGGGACCAAGACAAATGAAGATAAATTGTCTCATGGTTGTCTACAATAAAAATAAAAACATGTAATGATGCCAAGACAATCCTGAAGTTAGAAATATGATTACATATACAAGTCTCAATATAAAATAGTTAATGTTTAACTCTTATGGATTACATGCTAATGCCAATCACTTTGCAAAGGTCTTTTAAAGCATTAACTCACTTATTCCTCTATTCCTATTGTTAAAATATGTAATCTGGAGGTTAGCACTATATTTTATTTCTACATCTTCAGGTATGGAGGCACGGAAAGCATTTTTCTTTCTTTCTTTCTGTTTTAGTTTATATTTTATGTCTTGTCTATTCATCAAACTGTTTGAATTTACTTATGAAATTATTTCTGACTTCCTTGGATATTTTGTAGTAAGTATGGACCTGATTATAAAAAAATAATAGATCTACGTATTCACAGAGACTTCTTCAAGACGTCACAGTGTAAGAATAGGTTATTGTCTTCGTCTAGATCCTCTGAGCACAGCAGTACATGCATGGGATCTTTTGAGGGAGGTCACCATTATTTTCACTACCTCCATTATAGTTTGGCCCCAGGTAAGTAGCAGGGAGGGAACACAATTCCACTCATCAACAGACAATTGGATTAACTTCACTCATGGCCTTGCCATTCAGAACAAGACCCAGTTTCCCCCTCAGTCAGTCTCCCATCAGAAAGCTTTCCTAAGCCTCTTACTCTTCTCCATCAGAGGGCAGACAGACTAAAAACCACAATCACGGAAAACTGACCAATCTGATCACGTGGACCACAGCTTTGTCAAACTAAATGAAACTATGGGCCATGATGTGCAAGACCATCCAAGACGGACGGATCATGGTGGAGAGTTCTGACAAAACGTGGTCCACTGGAGAAGGGGATGGTAAATCACTTTGGTATTCTTGCCTTGAGAACCCCATGAACAGTAAGAAAAGGTGAAACAATAGGACACTGAAAGATGAATTCCCCAGGTCAGTAGGTGCCCAATATGCTACTGGAGATCAGTGGAGACCTAACTCCAGAAGGTATAGAGAGATGAGGCCAAAGAAAAACAACACTCAGTTGTGGATGTTATTGGTTATGGAAGCAAGGTCCAATGCTGTAAAGAGTAATATTGCATAGGAACCTGGAATGTTAGGTCCATGCATCAAGGCAAATTGGAAGTGGTCAAACAGGTGGCCAGAGTGAACGCTGACATTTTAGGAATCAATGAACTAAGATGGACTGGAATGGGTGAATTTAATTCAGATAACAATTATATCTACTACTGTGGGCAAGAATCCCTTAGAAAAAATGGAGTAGCCATTATAGTCAACAAAACAGTACAAAATGCAGTACTCGAATGTAATCTCAAAAAAGGCAGAATGATCTCTGTTTCCAAGAGAAACCATTCAATATCACATTAATCCGTGTCTATGCCCCAACCAGTAATGCTGAAGAAGCTGAAGTTGAACAAACCTATGAAGACCTACAAGACCTTCTAGAACTAACAGCCAAAAAAGATGTCCTTTTCATTATAGGGGATTGGAATGCAAAAGTAGGAAGTCAAGAAATGCCTGGAATATCAGGGAAATTTTGCCTTGGAGTACAGAATGAAGCAGTGCAAAGGCTAATAAAATTTTGTCAAGAGAACGCACAGGTCATAACAAACACCCTCTTCCGACAACACAAGAGAAGACTGTATATGTGCACATCACCAGACAGTCAATACCAAAATCAGATTGGTTATATTCTGTGCTTCCAAAGATGGAGAAGTTCTATACAGTCAGTAAAAACAAGACTGGGAGCTGACTGTGGCTGAGGTCATGACTCCTTATTGCCAAATTCAGACTTAAATTGAAGAAAGTAGGGAAAACCACTAGACCATTCAGGTGTGATCTAAATCAAATCCCTAATGATTATACAGTGGAAGTGAGAAATAGATTTAAGGGACTAGATCTGATAGACAGAGTGCCTGATGAACCATGGACAGAGGTTCATGACTTGTACAGGAGACAGAAATCAAGACTATCCCCAAGACAAAGAAATGAAAAAAAGCAAAATGGCTGTCTGAGAAGGCCTTACAAATAGCTGTGAAAAGAAGAGAAGCAAAAAGCAAAGGAGAAAAGGAAAGATATACCCATTTGAATGCAGAGTTCCAAAGAACAGCAAAGAATGATAAGAAAGCCTTCCTCAGCGATCAGTGTAAGGAAATAGAGAAAACAATAGAATGAGAAAGACTAGAGATCTCTTCAAGAAAATTAGAGATACCATGGAACATTTCATGCAAAAATGGGCTCGATAAAGAACAAAAAAGGTATGGACCTAACAGAAGCAGAAGATATTGAGAAGAGGTGGCTGCAACACACAGAAGAACTGTACAAAAATTTTTTTCACAGCCCAGATAATCACGATGGTGTGATCACTCACTTAGAGCCAGACATTCTGGAATGTGAAGTCAAGTGGGCCTTAGGAAGCATCACTATGAACAAAGCTAGTTGAGGTGATGGAATTCCAGTTGAGCTATTTCAAATCCTGAAAGATGATGCTGTGAAAGTGCTGCACTCAATATGCCAGCAAATTTGGAAAACTCAAGTGGCCACAGGACTGGAAAAGGTCAGTTTTCATTCAAATCCCAAAGAAAGGCAATGCCAAAGAATGCTCAAACTACTGCACAATTGCACTCATCTTCAGACGCTAGTAAAGTAATGCTCAAAATTCTCCAAGCCATGCTTCACCAATTGATCTGTAAACTTGCAGATGTTCAAACTGGATTTAGAAAAGGCAGAGGAGCCAGAGATCAAATTGCCAACATGTGCTGGATCACGGAAAAAGCAAGAGTTCCAGAAAAATATCTATTTCTGCTTTATTGACTGTTGCAAAGCCTTTGACTGTGTGGATCACAATAAACACTTGAAAATTCTTCAGGAGATGGGAATACCAAACCAACTGACCTGCATCCTGATAAATCTATATGCAAGTCAGGAAGCAACAAGTAGACATGGACATGGAACAAAAAACTGGTTCCAAATTGGGGAAAGAGTATATCAAGGCTGTATATAATCACCGTGCTTATTTAACTTATATGCAGAGTACATCATGAGTAACGCTGGGCTGGATAAAGCACAAGCTGGAATCAAGATTGCCAGGAGAAATATCAATAACCTCAGATATGCAGATGACACCACCATTATGGCAGAAAGTGTAGAAGAACTAAAGAGCCTCTTAATGAAAATGACTTAAAACTCAACATTAAGAAAACTAAGATCATGGCATCCGGTCCTATCACCTCGTAGCAAATAGTGGAGAAAAATGAAAACAGTGTCAGACTTTATGTTGGGGGGCTCCGAAATCACTTCAGATGGTGAATGCAGCCATGAAATTAAAAGACACTTACTCCTTGCGAGAAAAGTTACGACCAAGCTAGACAGCATATTAAAAAGCAGTGACATATGCCGACAAAGGTCAATCTAGTCAAGGCTATGGTTTTTCCAGTAGTCATGTACGGATGTGAGAGTTGGACTATAAAAAATGCTGAGCGCCAAAGAATTGATGCTTTTGAACTATGATGTTGGAGAAGACTCTTGAGAGTCCCTTGGACTGAAAGGATATCCAAAAAGTCCATCCTAAAGTAAATCAGTCCTGAGTATTCATTTGAAGGACTAATATTGAAGCTGAAACTCCAATCCTTTGACCACCTGATACCAAAACTGACTCACTTGAAAAGACCCTGATGCTGGGAAAGATTGAAAGTGGAGGACAAGGGGACGACAGAGGATAAGATGGTTGGATGCCATCAGTGACTCAGTGGACATGAGTTTGAGTAAACTCTGTGAGTTGGTGATGGCCAGGGAGGCCTGGTGCTCTGCAGTCCATGCAGTTGCAAAGAGTTGGACATGACTGAGCAACTGAACTGAACTGAACTGAGGTCCTCTGAGAAGCAGCCTCCAAAACAGGATTAAATTAGAAAGAAATCTCAAAAGGTAAAAGCCTGTGAAATGAACTGAGGAGAAACCTGAGAGATTAGCCATGACCATGATACAAGTCTAATTCCTAAAAAATAAAGCAGGAAAGAAGGTGAGTGAGCATGGCAGCATCTCAGAGCTCTTGAGTCCATAAGGCAAAATCATTCATCAGAGGAGTTCTGTGTCTCCCAGGAACAAGCCTGTCTTGGTATTCCTCCCTTGCTCACACTTGTCAAGGAACAGCCTGAGGGAAGCCCCTGGGCACAAGCAGCAATGTAAATTTCAAACCATTCTGGGTCATCTGACAAGTAAACTCCCTGTAGCTAAAGATCTGAGGAGCCAGTGGGACAATTCTCATAGTCAGTCTGGTTACATTGACTGTTCAGTGTCCTTTGAAGAGTGAGTCCAGCTGAGTCAAACTCTTAAACTTTAAATTTGTTCCTTTAAAAATAAACATAAAATGACCATTGATTTATAGGTGCTATCAACATCTGCTTCCTGTCATCTTGAACGCAGTTCCAATTTGTCTTATTAAGTGCATAAACTAAACAATTAGAATTAAGATCCTAGAATGTGTGAGGCTTCTGGAGGTCTTGCAGAATTCTTACAGTGTTTTGGATAGTTAAGACTGGACAGGCAGAAGGACACTTTTCAGCACATTCCAGGAAATTCATGTGACATGCACACTTGTCACTGCAACTACTTCCCTCTGAATTCTTTACTTAATGCAGCACATTAAGAAAAATGTAAGAAAAAACTAAATGATGAAAATCACACGTGGCAAACACTCAAGGTGTTGTATGATGTACAAGCATAGATCAAGTACTGGGTACAATATGAAAATTATGCAATCATCTTTTATAGATGAAATCTTGAAATTTACACATACCACAAGTACTTTCTATATCATTATCAGTTTCTCTAACAATACTACTACTTTCCTCTTATAGAAATTTTTATATTAAAAAGCCAATACAGGATCACCAAAAATTTTGTAGTCTTTTGAATTTCAGTTCCTATTGTGATTTCAATTGTGTACTCATTTCAACAAAAGAGGGAGCAAAATGCTTGAAAGTTATGAAATGTCAGTCTATACATGGAAGAAGACAGTAATTTAGCAATGTACCAAGACTTGGCTTTAAACTGTTGCAACTGTCAAGTTTTGAGAGGAAAAGAAAAAAAAGCACCTGGTGCCTTACATTCAGGAATGGGTGTGTTCTGCAGTCAAGACTTCTAGCCAACGACAAGTCAGAAGCAATTTTTCAAATAGTGATTAGTGATTAGTTCTGCAGTAGCAAATCAAAGAATAAATTTACTTGTGCATTAATATGAGACAAACTTCTAGTCTGTCATCATGAAAATTGTATTACAAAACACAAAACTAATCAGTTCCACAAAAAATGGGGTACATGCTGATATAGTCAATTTCTTTCACACTTGCATAGTATTTCAAAAAGGTATAGTACAATGAATCCAGATAAATAAAATTTCAGTATTTTTCTTGAAATAAAGGCTCATAATTATGTAATAAAAGATATTTCTAACTGCTTGTAAAATATTTACATAGTACTTCCTGATGATTAATAGATTTTAATAAAGAGCTTTCATAGCATGGGCTTCCCTAGTGACTCAGACGGTAAAGAATCTGTCCACACCAGGTTCAGTCCCTGGGTCAGGAAGATCCTTTGGAGCAGGGAATGGCAACCCACTCTGGTGTTCTTGCCTGCAGAATTCCATGGATAGAGGAGCCTGGTGGGCTACAGTCCCTGGGGTCACAAAGAGTAGGACGTGACTGACTGACTAACCCTTTCACTCTCATAGCATAGTTGAATAGAGCCAGTTAAAAAAGTTAATGGAAAAGATCCCAAGTCAATTTTTTTAAAAACAACTTAGCTTAAAAATTGAATTTGGTTTGTTAAAATTTCCCAAGCAAAACACTTATGAATCTTTGCAAAATAGAAATATAGTTTAGAATTTAAAAGAATAAATTTATGCTTCCCAAACTGCAGTGCTATAGAAATATACTATTAATAACCACTCTATTACCCAAATTATTAACACAAATATAATATACCAAAACATTGGGGTATATCAAAAGATTGCTCTTAGGAACTTGAAAACCTCTCATAATTTTTATTAGAAAGAAAATTGGTGTGCAATAGAATATAATACTTTAGAAAAGTGCTTATAAATATTAAAAGAAGCCTACATGGTAAATTTCTTTGTCATAAATTAGAAGAGGCAGTCTCATATGCTTTTGAGTTTACCTTGGGTGAGGAAATGGCAACCCACTCTGATATTCTTGCCTGGGAAATCCCATGGATAGAGGAACACGGCAGGCTACAGTCCATGGGGTCACAAAGTCACCACTGAGCGACTAACACTGTGGCCTTTAAATTCAGAGCAAGTTTTAGAAAGAAAAAAAAAATGAAAAGGAATGCTTAGGTTGAAAACTCTATGACAAAGGTGACTGAATTTTAAGTTAGCTTATTTAGATACAAGTGGCAGAAGGGATTGTAAATTAAAAACCTAAAACAAGGACTAAATTGAACCTTTTTAAAAAGTCTTTTAAAAGTTGGTAAGCAGAGGTAGTGCTAGCACAGAAATATGAATGAGTCTCATTCTTTCCCCTGCCCTTCTAAGGAAAATATGAAACAGGTTTGCAGGAAAAAAAAATAGCACATGGCTCCCTTGAAGGCAAATTTTCATTCCAATTTTACTAGATCTTAGTTACAGTCTGCAAAATCTACTTCTGATGTTTTCTGCTAAGCACATCTGTTGTTGGTAGCTAGAGACAAGCATGCTCATTTTTTAGAAGTCTATATAAATGGAAAAGAGTGACATTATGCAAAGGCTTTTATAAGTATCACTCAGAATAAAATCAGTGCTATTTAGTCCACATAAGCATATTCAAGAAGAGTTTTTCTCCAATCCTCAAAACAGATTTCTACAAATTACTTCACACAACAAGATGTGAATCCCTCTTATGGATTAAAAACAGAACATAGAAATTCATTTTCCAAAAATCAGGTAGTTATACATTATAGGAAATATGTAAATTAGATGAACCAAAATAAATTCTTATTCTCAAATTTCATTACTTGCGATTATGTTTAACAGAGAAAGCATGAAATATAATTCTCCTCCCTTTCTCCTCCTGCCTTCAATCTTTCCCAGCCTCAGGGTCTTTTCCAATGAGTCAGCTCTTTGCATCAATCAGGTCACCAAAGTATTGGAGTTTCAGCATCAGTCCTTCTAATGAATATTCAGGATTGATTTCCTTTAGGATTGACTGGTTGGATCTCCTTGCGGTCCAAAGGACTCTTGAGTCTTCTTCAACACCACAGTTCAAAAGATGTGTACTACCACTCAATGTACTGTATTTGTCAGTCCCAGAGCATTAGAGGAAGGCCAAGCAGGCTCTCCATACTCAACAGATGTCACTGTTCTAAGTCTCTTTAGAAAGTGCTGTTTAAATTTAGAACTAAAGAATGACAAATAGATAGATACATGAGAGGAATAAGGTATGTGGAGATAATTATTCCAGGCAGAGGACACAGAAAATTTCAAAAAGCCCAGGAACAAGAAAATGCACTTTCAGGTTTGAGGTAAGGAATGGCAATGTGGCTAAGCACTGACTTTCAAAATTCTTGACTCTGATACACAGCAAAGTTGATTAGTTTTATATTACCACTTAACATACACCCAGACACAAACAGATATGTACACATATATAACTTGAAAGAGCTTTATGAAACATTTTTACTTACTACATGTTGTAGTACACTTTGATCTTTGCTTGTTTCCTCCTCCTCTTCTCTCTCTCTCTCTGTCTCTCTATATAGATAAGAACCATAAGTTGATTTCACTTTTTCCTAATTGCTCACTTTGCAGTTTGTAAAACAGGGTAGAGAAGAGTATGTAGAAACTGATTAGGATGATAATGGCAGCCAAGATAAGCAAGTCCCAGGGAAGGTGAGATGTGTAGGCCACTAAAAAGCACTTGTTTTATGAACTAAACTAGAGTGACTGATTTAGCAGATAAATATACACATTGGAATTTCAGATAAACAATTAATAGCTTTTATTACAAATGTTCCATCACTACTTATACTACAGTAATATGATACCTAACATGTAACACAGCCTATATTTTATCTGGCAATGGTGAAAGAAAGCCATTAAAAATTATAATCCAGAGTAATAAATGGACAGATAAATGATCTGATTTCCTTTAATATTCCTCCAGTTACCATGGAAAGAGAGGCAGAAAGACAACCCTAGAATTATGGATCCTAGAATATCAGTTTAATGTAATTTAATACAGGGAATTGCAGCAATATCCCAGATCTTGGAGCAAAAATTAAATTAATTGAACTAAGTTAGCCTATCATATACTAACATACCAAATATCCTTTAAACTTTAATTTTATTTCTCAAAATAACACCATTTAAAATGCTGTGGCTTTTTAACAAGTAAGTGAATTTTTTGCAATTCTTCTACTTGAAGAGTGTTTTTTAAAAAAATTTTTTCACTGGGCTTCCAAGTCCCTGGGGCTAACAGTTTAGAGGTTTGTGTATGGTTTCAGTTCCAAATGGAGGAAAACGGACCCAGGCTAGTAATCCCCACAGGCCTCCATAGCTCATAGCCCTGAGTTTTGAGGAGGAATTTCAGAATTGAATTTTTCATGTGGTAACATGTCTTCACAGATAAATCATATAGTGGTATCCTGATTTAAGTGCCTTTCTTTAACTTTTCTTACAAAATATTCAGAAGCTTGTTTAGTGTAATGGCGCCTCAGAGAATAGAAAGTCTAATATAGTTAGTCTGTCTGTACTTCATTAAGTTAAACAGTCACTTAAAAATATATTTCACTTTTTAATTTTTGATAATTATTTCTTAAGATGGTTTCTCAAAATCTTACTCCTAGAGCAGTGATAGACAGTATCTTTAATGACAGTATTTTAATTTAAAAATGTTGTTTCAGTATCCCTTCAACTAGATTTTGGAAACCTAACTCACTCTAATTTAGAGAGACTTAGTTTCACTACGTAATTATCCATGAAATCACTAGGATTCCTCAGCATCCCTTAAAAGGAACTGGCTAAAGCACTTTAAACCCTATGAAATAAGTTAAACAGAGAAAATTTATTGTTATTTAAAAGTTAAGAGTCTTGAGACAGAGAAGATGGAGGAGGAATAGGACGGGGACCACTTTCTCCCTCACAAATTCCTCAAAAGAACATTTCAACGCTGAGCAAACTCCACAAAACAACTTCTGAATGCTGGCAGAGGACATCAGGCACCCAGAAAAGCATATCATTGCCTTCAAAAACAGGTAGGGAAAAAATATAAAAGATGAAAAAAGAGACAAAGGAGGTGGGGAGGGAGCTCCGTCCCGGGTAGGGAAGCCCATCCCAGGAAAGGAACTTTAAGAAGAG
The DNA here is from genome assembly GCA_006410935.1 of Redunca redunca. Taxonomy (NCBI): domain Eukaryota; kingdom Metazoa; phylum Chordata; class Mammalia; order Artiodactyla; family Bovidae; genus Redunca; species Redunca redunca. Next base: position 343,668 of record SJYQ01002406.1, read on the forward strand.
AGGTTTCCAAACACCAGGAAACACTCTCCCTGCCAAGTCTGTGGCGAACCCTGGAAGCACAGAGGGCAACATAACAGGAAGAATAAATAAATGAATAATTAAAACCAACAGATTACAAGCCCAACAGTAACTTCCCCAGCAGAAAAGCAGCACAGACACCTGCATCTGCCACTAGCAACTGGGGGCAGGGCAGGGACACGCGGGAGGCGCGGGCTGCAAGGCTTTGTAAGAATCAGGCAGGCAAGTAACCAGAAGGAACTAACCTGGGCTAGTAAACCAGACTGGGGGATAGCTAACCACGCAAAAAGCTCAAACATAAGACACCGCCAGGACCGCGCACAGAACAAGGGACAGAACGGAAGTAGCTGGCTGCAGACCATCCCCCGCCAGGGACAGGCAGCCAGAGCAGTAAGGGCTGGAAAGGGACAATCGCAGCCCCAGAGAGACTTTTCCTACCAAACGGCAAGCAGGCTTCTTTGCTAAAACTTCTGGGGGTGCTGGTCAGTCATCATCTGCCTCACAAGGGGCACCAGCGGTACACCCAGAAAACTGAGCAGCAGAGGCGAGAAACGTGACAAGTTGCAGAGACTGCGTTCACCAAACACCTGAGACACTCGGACCTGGGAAGGGCACGAAACGCAGTATCAACCCAGTTTGTGCCTCTGGGGAATACTTGAGCGCTGAACCCGAGCAGCTTAGACCAGGGAGGAGCACGCAGCCTAGGGCCGGCCTCAGATGGTTCCCGGTGGAGCAACGTAGAGCCCCAGCAGTTTGTGTGCCTCGAGCAGGGGCAGACCCAGTGGGGCTGAGACACTGCGTACACATGACAGTGTTATTTGTGTGCAGCATCCCTCCTTCCCCACAGCGCAGTTGAACAAGTGAGCCAAAAAAAGAAAAAAAAAAGGGTCCACCACCACCCCCCCACACTTGCCAGGATGGAAATCTGACACGGAAGAGACCAGCAAACAGAAGTTAAACAGAGGGAACCGCCTTGAAAGTGACCCCACACGGCCCACAACTCCAGAGAAAGGGCCAGATATATTTTTACTATTTTTTACAATCATTACCCCCCCCTTTTCCCCCCCTTTTTTCTCCCCGTTTTTCTTTTTTTTCTAAATTTTTAAAATTGATAAGCCCTCTATTTCCCTTTTAATTTTTATTTCTGAAACTATTTCTCTTCAAAAAAAAAAAACTATTTTTTAAAGCAAACACCATATATAGTCTTTGTGAGGTTGTTAACAGGTTTGTTAATAATTCTTGTGGCTTTGTTTGTTGGTTTGTTTTCTTGTTTTTTTTTTAATATTTTTTCCTTCTTCATTTCATTGATATTGTATTTTTGAAAATCCATCCTCTATTCTAGATTTTTAATTTTTGCTTTTTAGTTTTTGTTGTCAATTTTGTACATTTAAAAACCCAAACCTTCACTACCCGATTTTACTTGAGAGCGAGATTACTGGCTTGACCACTCTCTCCTCCTTTAGACTCTCTTTTTCTCCACCAGGTGGCCTCTGTCTCCTCCCTCCCCCTTCTCTCCTCTACCCAACTCTGTGAATCTCTGTGTGTTCCAGATGGTGGAGAACACTTAGGGAACTGACTACGGGCTGGATCTGTCTCTCTCCTTTTCATTTCCCTCTTTTATCCTCCTGGCCACCCCTGTCTACTTCCTCCCTCTCTTCTTCCCTGTACATCTCTGAGCAGGCCAGACTGTGGAGCGCACATAAGGAAGTGATTACTGGCTAGCTTGCTCTCTCCTCTTTTGATCTCACCTCATCTCATTCCAGTCTCCTCTAACTACCCCCTCCCTCTTCTCTTCTCCATGTAACTCAGTGAACCTCTCTGGGTGTCCCTCAATGTGGAGAATCTTCTCATCTTTAACCTAGATGTTTTTTCATCAGTGTTGTATAGATGGAGAAGTCTAGAGGCTACTGTAAAAATAAAACTGAAAACCAGAAGCAGGAGGCTTAAGTCCAAAGCCTGAGAACATCAGAGAACTCCTGAATCCAGGGAACATTAACCAACAGGAACTCATCAAA